>SJYX01008374.1:179868-202928 GCA_006410675.1 Oreotragus oreotragus
TGAGTGACTTCACTTTCACTTTTCACTTTCATGCATTGGAGAAGAAAATGGCAACCCACTCCAGTGTTCTTGGCTGGAGAATCCCAGGGACAGGGGAGCCTGGTGGGCTGTCATCTATGGGGTCGCACAGTCGGACACGACTGAAGCAACTTAGCAGCAGCAGCAACAGCTCTGCTAAAACACTGAATATGGTGCTAACTCCTAAAGCACAAGTTCTCCTGTATTTAGGAAGCTTATGCTACCATGTATCCCCACTGAGTAAGTCAGTTTTCCTCTATTTTAACTGCCACAAAGACATCCTTTACACAACATGCCAGTATATACTTTAGTTCCACCATTGAGAAGACACTCAAACCTGCCTCTGTTCCTTTCTTAATGGCTGGACAAAAGTCTAAGAAATAAAGCTTAGCAGCAACTTTATCATAAATAGAAGCTCAAATACAGGCACCAAAATTTCATATCAATACTTGTTATAAAACAGTTATCCAGGTTATCAAGAACAGGTGTACTTTAACTACTTTTTATCATTGAAATAGAAGGCTACATTTAAGAAATTCTTATAGCGAATTCTTTGATCCCCCAGAAAACATGTGAGGTTCCTCAGGCCCCAGGCAGAGAAATACTGTCCAAGAAACAAAAGAAGAATGATAAGCCATTGACCCCGTCAGACATGACTAAGCGACTTCCCTTTCACTTTTCACTTTCATGCATTGGAGAAGGAAATGGCAATCCACTCCAGTGTTCTTGCCTGGAGAGTCCCAGGGACAGGGAGCCTGGTGGGTTGCCGTCTATGGGGTCGCACAGAGTCGGACACGACTGAAGTGACTTAGCAGCAGCAGCATCCACATTTACATATAATCACAGATTCCCCCTCCAAACTGCACAATAACCTACAGTCAGTAATCTACAGAGGTGGGTACCTGACTCTAAGGACAGTAAAAATGACCTCCAAAGAATATAAAGAAGACATCCAGGATTCCACTCTGGCAGGATTCAAAAATGTCAGGGGAAAAGGAGAAGGGANCATATAATCACAGATTCCCCCTCCAAACTGCACAATAACCTACAGTCAGTAATCTACAGAGGTGGGTACCTGACTCTAAGGACAGTAAAAATGACCTCCAAAGAATATAAAGAAGACATCCAGGATTCCACTCTGGCAGGATTCAAAAATGTCAGGGGAAAAGGAGAAGGGACTTTATGTGATTTCAGATGTCTAATTAGACCCCCTCTCCCCATATTACCCGTTTGGATAGCTTCCTGATACACTCATCCAAGTATAATTTCAGATCTTGCTCTGATTCTCTTAGCTTCATATTCTTGCAGAACTCACTTTCAAGCTAATACTGTGTTAAAAACAGAAAACTAGGAAGAAATAATAAGCTTAAGGGTTTTGATTGGTATATAAACTTTCTACACTCAGCAAATTCGGAGTGCGTGTTTAGGGCGTTTTGGTACAGAGTTATCAGTGTTAATAAATCACTGTTGCTTCATTGTCATGACCCAAGTCATTTTATCTTCAGAAGAGAGACTATATAGTTCATTGAAGAGAAAAATATGTATATAAGGTGAATGTCATTGTTAGGAGAATGGTTGAAATAAATTATGGTGTAATGCCAGTACAGAATGTCATTCAATCATTGTAATAATGAATTAGAGCTAAGTCACTGTCTTGGAGATACTTACATCAAATATTCTTTTTAAAAAAGTTATTTTATTTGGCTGTGCTGGGTCTTGTTGCTGCCCTGGGGCTACCCCCTCGTTGTGGTGCACAGGCTTCTCATTGGGGCACCTTCTCTTATTGTGAAGAATGGGCTCTANTTAATGTTCCTGAAAGATCAAAAAAAAGATATTTTAAGACATTATTAGAAGTATTTATTTTTAAAAAATATTAGGAAAACTCTAGACCTGCCCTCTTGGGCAAGCAAAGAGAAAGATGATGGCCAGCAAATCCACCCACATCATTGGGACAAGCATAATCTCTTCTACCATAAATCACATAACCCTGTGAGGAGACTATCGCTTCTCAAGAGTTAAAGGTTTAGAAACTAGAGTCTCCACCCAAGTTTCCTAGTGCCCACCTCATCTTGGACTCGCCACAAATAAAACATGGGGAACTTAGTGTTTCCTTCCTGCTATCATGGTGTTTCAATTTCACACACCATTTTATGCTACTCTGTACCCAGCACACAGCTCTCCATCTCTACCTGCCACAGAGGACAAGAGCACCAGCATACCTCCAAGCCTTCTATTTCTCCACACTTGACACTAGCTTTCAATGAACTACACACGGTAGATACTAAAAATTAGAGGGCTCAGCATTTACCAGGACTATTGAAATCCAAAAAATAACTGCAATTCCAACAAAAATAAAAGAAACCAAGTCATCTTTGTCTTTGACCAGAAACTACAAAACATGAGTATGAGAAACAGACTATCAACTGGTCACTTTCTCAAGGTATTTATTCATGAACAAAACAAAGAGCCCAACCTAAAATTGTTGGGAATCCTCTAGCATTGGCTTTAGGCAGAGAATCCGAAAACTTTGAAAGAGATCATGTATTTTTAACATAGTCAAAATAGACAACAGAGTGTTTCCAGAATACAGCACTCTGATTGAGTATACCACTAAAATAAATGAATGTGATATTGATCCATTATACCCAAGGGAGTTTTTTTTCCCCTAAAAGCATTTACAGTGAATGCTCTAACTGGCTCTCACTTTTCTAAACAGCTCATGGACCATTAAAAATAAAAGAAATATAAATAAAATGTTTAATATCAGTCTATGGAAAAAATTTCTCTACATGTGCTTGACACTTGGAAAACATTAACTACAAATCAAAATAGAAAAGCAGCTGTTTTCTAGCTAACTAAGGTCAACAGTTTCATCTGCCAAAGGACTCTAAATAAAACAGTGGTGTATAAAAGCTAAATCATGACCATGTGGTACAGGTAACACACTCCCCAAACTGTGATTACGAGTAAATATTAAATGCAGTAGGTGAAAGAAAAGACTTCACTTAATTGATTTTGATTTTCAAAGTGATTTAGAATTTATCATAAATCAAATGTATACAATAGACTTGATCACTATAAAATATGCATTACATTCATGCAAAAAGTTANGGTACAGGTAACACACTCCCCAAACTGTGATTACGAGTAAATATTAAATGCAGTAGGTGAAAGAAAAGACTTCACTTAATTGATTTTGATTTTCAAAGTGATTTAGAATTTATCATAAATCAAATGTATACAATAGACTTGATCACTATAAAATATGCATTACATTCATGCAAAAAGTTACTAGTTAATTAGATACAATTTTATTTCTAATTTACTAGTTTGCTCTCTTCTTTGCTAATTTTGGCATAAAGAGATGTTCTTGCACATAACATGTCATTTCCACTAATGTGGCTGTAACGAATATATAAGGTCCATAAAGTCAATTTACTTACTGCACTAACCCTATGATCAGTATCCATCTTTGTTAACACACTTTGAACACATGCCAGTTCCTTAATCATATCCTTGTGTGATGCACTTAAATCGGGTTCCTTATCATGTGAAATACTTCAACAGTTGTTCTTACCATTTTGTTTGTAATGACTGGCCTTATTAATCATCTTTAAGTTTTTCACCTAGCCACAGTATTGAAAGTGTTGATAACATGTTTACTCTAAAATATTCTGTAAACACTGACTTGGAGAAGGCAATGGCACCCCTCTCCACTACTCTTGCCTGGAAAATCCCATGGACAGAAGAGCCTGGCAGGCTGCAGTCCATGGGGTCGTTAGGAGTCGGACACAACTGAGTGACTTCCCTTTCACTTTCATGCATTGGAGAAGGAAATGGCAACCCACTCCAGTGTTCTTGCCTNGTCTGTGGAACACACACTGTTCAGAGCATGGTGTGTCATCTCAGAGAGAACCATTCAGATAAAGGGAGAAGCCACTCTCCCCACCCTCGGCTGGTGGTTCCCTTAGTCAGAACCACACAATTCAGTCCTTGATGCTGAACTAAGTTCAGCACCTTTGTATGGATAGTCACCTCCCTAACACTGTCAAGGCAACACCAAGGGCAGAGACAGTACTTTCACTCCTCATAGACCACAGGACGGGCTGGGCATTTTTTAGAACCAAAAACTTTCAGGCTGGAAAAGGGTTGTAGATAAAGATGGAGGCGGGGGGTTTGGTATTAACATATACACACTACTATATATAAAATAACCAACAAGGACCTATAGCACAGGGAACTCTACTCAATATTCTGTAATAAGTTATATGGGGAAAGAATCTGGAAAAGAATGGATATACGTATGTGTATGATTGAGTCACTGTGCTGGACGTCTGAAATGAACACAGCACTGCAAATCAGGTATGCCTCCAAATAAAACACGTTGAAAAAATAAATCAAAGCCTTTCAGGCTGGAAAAGTATTATAGAGGTAATAATCTAACCCAGTGGTTTTCAAAAAATTTTCTTCTCAGGACCTTTTTACACTTTTAGGAGTTACTGGGAACCTCAAAGAGCTTTACTTTATGTGTTTATATTCTATTTTTTTTAATTAAAAAAATTTGTGTGTGTGTTTATATCCTATTTATACATATATTCTCTCTCTCTCTATATATATATGTATATGTGTATATATATATGTATTTATATATATTATATATATATAAATGGGCTTTCCTGGTGGCACAATGGTAAAGGATATGCCTGCCAACTCAAGAGACAAGATGTGGGTTCAGTCCCTGGGTCAGGAAGATCCTATCCCCTGGAGAAGGAAATGGCAACCTACTCCAGTATTCCTGCCTGGGAAATCTCATGGACAGCAGAGCCTAGTGGGCTACCGTCCATGGGACTGCAAAAGAATCAGACACGACTTAGCGACTAAAACAATTATATACATATTAAATTAAAATTAAATTATCTTTATTTATTTAAAATGAAAACCTATTNCCTGGGAAATCTCATGGACAGCAGAGCCTAGTGGGCTACCGTCCATGGGACTGCAAAAGAATCAGACACGACTTAGCGACTAAAACAATTATATACATATTAAATTAAAATTAAATTATCTTTATTTATTTAAAATGAAAACCTATGTGTTAACATAATTTAAATATTTTATGAAAGATAACTGTATCTTCCAAGACAAAAAAATTAGTAGAATGGGATTGTTTTAAACTTTTGCAAAACTCAATTAATATCTGCCTTTATTAAAAAAAAAAGCAGGCTGGATTCTGACACCTGCTTTTGCCTTCAATTTGTTATAGTGTATTATTTTGGTTTAGGTATATGAACGGAATCTGGCTTCATGCATATTTACATTGTTAGAAACATGAACCATATTTTAACTGCCTTTTTCAATAATTGCAGACACTTTTCTTTGATACTACATCAAAATTTGACAAGAGTGTTTGCAATGTTGACTCAAAAATTAAATTGGTGGATTTTTCATATGCATGAAAGAATGGAAGTGTAAAAGTCAAACAAAATCTTGGTATTATTACAAAAGTATACTTGGCATTCCAGACCTCCTTAAAAAGGTCAGGGGTGCCCACAGGGTCTTGAGGAACACTTCGAGGACTTTTGGTTGAGTTCACTCATTCAACATACATAAAATCATTCAGACATCCTGAGTGACTTCTGCCGACTCTCAGGGTGACTTAATTCTGAATATAAATATAGTGAGTACCGTTGATCAACCAATGGCCTTGCACAAAGACAACTCTGGTCAGGAGTACAGAAAGGACAAAGAATCTTCCCTGTTGCTTCTTTCAGAGCCTGGGCCTTGGGGAACAAGGCCTTGACTGGTTCAGGCTCCTTCAAAGGACAGATCCAGGTCAAGGACCTCTCCACGCTGAAGGCACCCTCGTGACTCTCTATGGTTCTTTTATACCTTCATTCCTGCAAGCAGCCTGCACGGAGCTCCAAGTCAGGTCTGCCTCAGTGCACCACTCATATATGCCCAAGGAGGACCCCAGTCGTCATCTCTCCTACCAGCTCAGCCCAGCTGGCTCCCTGCAGGCACGGGGTGGGCAGGGGCACAGGTCTGTGGCTCCTCTTCATTGTTTGGCCATTAGCAAAGACATACCTCACACGTGGTCACCCAGGTTCGCTCTAGACCACGCCACTGGGTACCCTGCCCTTTCAGGGAACAGGCTTTCTTTTTGCCCTTTATCTTCCCTCATCGCTTGTTAAACATAGGACCAAAGGAAGCCCAAACAAAGTCATGATGAGAAGCTTGAGTGAAAAAATTTTAGCCTTGGAAGAATATTCACTTGAATATATTTCTAAAAAGAAATACACACACACAAGAAAAAAAAAAAAAACTCTAAGGAATACACCATAATAGAATTGAATATTTTTCTTATCTTCCTTTTCTGATCCAAGAAAGTCTCCTGGGCAAAGCACTAATTTTAAGTTTATTTTCTGTAAGTGGGCTACATTATCGCTTAAGGTTTTGTTGATTTTGCTAATACAGTCTATGGTACAGTAGTAATGAATATTATGATGGAACAAATTAACTAAAAGTTATAACACAACTGTCTTCATCTCAATTTCTTGGCCTTATGTAAAAGAATATGAGATGGTGCATTTCTGTAACATGAATTTAAGTAACTTCTCTTTCTTATTAGAAAGCAAAGCAAGAGCAAGCCGCAGCAGGGGCATGTCCTAAGAGGGCCTTCCATTTGCCCAATATATTGGCAGGTATATTTCATTTCAGAGAAACCTCGTTAAGTTAAACATGCTCATAAGCTGCTGAAGCTGAAGCTCCAATCCTTTGGCCACCTGATGCAAAGAACGGACTCATTGGAAAACACCCTGATGCTGGGAAAGATCGAAGGCAGGAGGAGTACGCAACAACAGGACAAGATGGTTAGATGGCATCACTGCCTCGATGGACATGGGTCTGAGTGAGCTCTGGGAGCAGGTGATGGACAGGGAAGCCTGGTGTGCTGCAGCCCATGGGGTCGCAAAGAGTCAGACACGACTGAGCGACTGAACTGAACTGAAGATCATAAGCACCATTATCAACACCATCTTCATCAACTTCATCATTGTCACCATCATCATCACAACCATCATCATAGTCATCAGCATCATGTCATCACAATCAACATCACATCATCATATTGTTATCGTTTTCATCATTGTCACCACCACCCATAACCTTCAACATCAGTCTCATCACACCTTTATCATCATCACCACGATCATCTTCATCAATCTCACATAATCATCAACGCCACCCTTATCTCATTATCGTCACTGTCTTTGTGTCATCATTACATTGTCATCCACATAACCACCATCATCACATCCCTTCCTCACTGCCAGCATCATAACCCTAATCAGGTCAGCACCATCGTATCACCGCAATCCACATCACCGTCCTCACAGAATTTTCCTCATTATCACCACTCCCCATAACCTCCTCCTCATCATCTTTCATCATGACCACCAGCATCACCACCAGCATCACAGAGACCAATTTGGACCCTCTCCACTCTGTGCCGGGAAGCATGCTGAACTTTACATAATACAGCTTGCATCTTCACAATAACCCTACTAGACAAATCTGGTTATCTTCCACTTTTCAAATCAAAATAGGGAGACAGAGAACATGTCCAAAGGAACAGCTGATGAGAGGTTGGATAGGATTAAACCCAGACTTTTATAACTTTGAGGGTGATCTTCTTAACCACCATATGATACCAAAGAACTCTGTGTTCTGACTTAAACGGTGCTTCTCTGCCCAACCACAGAATAAGGTTTCAGAGTTTGAAATCTGTGTTATAAATCTTGATGCGTGGCCTGTTTTGACCTCTGCGTTGGTAAACACATTATACATAGTGAGACTTGGGGATACCAGTACTCCATGCAAATACAGCTACAGGCAGACTGCATTTTCTTGTGCTTTGCTTTCTTGCATTTCACAGATACCGCGTTTTCCCCCCCAAGTTAAAGATCTGTGGCAACCTGTGTCGAGCAAGTCTATTAGTGCCATTTCCCCAACATCGCCTCACTTCCTGTTTCTGTCTCACATTTTGATCATTCTTGCAATATTTCAAACTTTTCCCCCATTATTATACTTGTTATGGGGATCTGTGATCAGTGATCTTTGATTTTACTGTTATCACTCACTGAAGGCTCCGATGATGGTTAGCATTTTTTAACACTATGTATTAATATTTTTAAATATGCATATTGCTTTTTCAGACGTATACACTTACCAGACTTACAAGACAGTGTACACATAATTTTTATATGCACTGAGAAACAACAACAAAAGTCCACGTGACTAGGGTTTTTTTGTGGAACCCTCTTTACTGGGGTGGTCTGGAACCAAACCCGCAGTATCTCTGAGATGTATGCACATCTCACACTCCTTGAAGAGGCCACTTTGCAGCATGACACAACCTCAGGGAGCCTTAATTGTGACAAAGAGGAGGGCCTCTTGGGAGCTCTAGTCCGTCACGCAAGTTATTCTCTTTATTTTCATAGCACTCGGTCCCCACAGACCTCCACAAACAGAACATAACAGGAACGGTTGGGAAAGCCCTAAGTACCTGCTCTGAGGCCAGCACAGGGGAGGTATGGTAGGAGAGGGGCAGAGACACATGTGTAGGCAGGAATTAATGACGCCCACACTTGCAGTGGAAACCTGCAGTCCAAGTGTCAGATGACCTCACATCTCAGGGTCCGTTTCCTGTTAGACCAGCTTCCAAAGCTGCAGACGTGTGGAAGTTGACCTAGCTTCTATCATTAGATGACAATTACTTAAATTCTTTCCCCAAACAGCTACGGCATTAAACACTACTCATGTATAAGAAGAACGGAATCTGTTCTACCAGCTTCCTAACCTGATCTTGCAGGTGTAGACTTTATCCTGGTAAGAGGAACATGTGCTGACTGACTCCCGAGTTGACCTGCTTCGTTCCCTGGAGTTGACCCCCTCTGCGTCACATGACCNCCGAAGAATTGATGCTTTTGAACTGTGGTGTTGGAGAAGACTCTTGAGAGTCCCTTGGACTGCAAGGAGATCCAACCAGTCCATTCTGAAGGAGATCAACCCTGGGATTTCTTTGGAGGGAATGATGCTAAAGCTGAAACTCCAGTACTTTGGCCACCTCATGCGAAGATTTGACTCATTGGAAAAGACTCTGATGCTGGGAGGGATTGGGGGCAGGAGGAGAAGGGGACGACCCAGGATGAGATGGCTGGATGGCATCACAGACTCGATGGACGTGAGTCTGAGTGAACTCCGGGAGATGGTGATGAACAGGGAGGCCTGGCGTGCTGCGATTCATGGGGTCACAAAGAGTCGGACATGACTGAGCGACTGAACTGAACTGAACTGAACCCTTCTTGATGAAGTTTCAGAGAGAAGGAAACTGAAGTTTATATTAACTTAGCCCAAGAATTGAGTTGGGATAAGATATATACCCATACTCAGATAGTCACACATGCTTTTCACTTTGGACAAGGTATACAAGTTAAAAAACTCAGCCATCATGGGCATGTAAGAAATTTATCTTCCTATGAGTTTGAAATAAACTCCTCATCTTTATATCTCTTATTGTTCAGCTGTCCAGTCATGTCCAACTCTTTGTGACCCCATGGACTGCAGCATGCCAGGCTTCCCTGTCTATCATCTCCCAGACTTTTCTAAAACTCATCTCCATTGTGTTGGTGATGCCATCCAACCATCTTATCCTCTGTTGTCCCTTTCTCCTCCTGCCTTCAATCTTTCCCAGCATCAGGGTCTTTTCCAAAGAGTCAGCTCTTCACATCAAGTGGCCAAAGTATTAGAGCTTCAGCTTTAACATTTCTAGTCATGTGGTAATACATTTATATCTCTAGTCATGTGGTAATATATTTATGGCTCAGTGGTAAAGAATCTGCCTGCCAATGCAGGCTTGATCCCTGGATTGGAAAGATCCCCTGGAGAAGGAGACAACCCACTCCAGTATTCTTGCCTGGGAAATCCTATAGACAGAGGAGCCTGGTGGGCTACAATCTATGGGGTCTCTAGGAGTCAGACAGGATTTAAGGACTGAGAACAAGCATCCATTTTCTATGTTCCAGGAGCTATGTATTTACTCTCTGCTGAGAGCAAATTACAAACTTTAGTTAGAGGTTTTCATCAAGATGTTTACAGATTAGCTGAGGGAGACAGGTATGTATGTAAAAATAAAGACCATGATACAAATGCTTGGAGAATGATATGTGTATGACAATCTGTTGACAAAAATTAGAGAAGAAGCTGAGATTCCATTAGAGAAAATTAGGAAAGATTTCTTAGGGGATAATGATCCTCCATGTGAATCTTAAAAGATAACTAGGGATTTTCTAGGTTTGAGCCAAGGATTTACGGGGAAACAACTCCCCGCATTAAGGAAGGGAGAACTTTTTAGATACACCAAGGGGAAAAATATGCAAAAGCTGAGTAGCAGGTAACTAAACATGGCTAGCATACAGGGAGCTGATAAGAGCAAAGGAAGTGGAGCCAGCCTGTGAAGGGTATTCCTGTTAAAGCTTTGGAGTTGATCTTGTCATGATAGAGAACTTCTGAAGGGTCTTAAATGGGGTAGAATGTTAAAATGACCATTCAGACAACAGAGTGATGCTTGAAAGGGGCTAAGTCTAGCAGACAGTTAGAAGGCAACTGCAATAGTCCAAGGGAAAAAAGATGGACTGGGCCAAGGCAAAAAGCAGTAAGGGCAAGGAGAACATTTGAGAGAGAACTTTCAGAGGCAAAATTATAAGGACTTAACAAAAAGTGTCAGAGGTCCCTTAAAGGTTTCCAGTTTGAGTTATGGGTAAATGAAGATATTTACCGAGGTGGGATGATTGTCATTTGAGTTATTCATCAAATATTTTCAGCTCTCTCCCATTCTATAGGACACGTGCTGGGGTTACATTCTCTGGCCTCATCCCCTGTCTCTTGACATCTTTGATGCTGATCAATGTGTACAGACTTCCAGTTATAAGATTAGTATATCCTGGGGGTTTAATGTACTGCATTGTGATCATAACTAATGATGCCACAATACATACTTAAAAAAAAAAAAAAAAACCTCTAGGGCTTTTTCTTTCTCTCTGACACAATAACCTCAAGGTTCAAGATGATGGCTAGTCCATCAATTTAGTCCCTGAGTGACCTGAATGGCACAGCCCCCCTGCCATCTTGTAAAGCATGTGCTGCAAATGAGAAACTGACTTTCAGTGTTGATAAACCACTAATATATTATGATTATTTTTGTTACACAGCATAGCATAGCCTGCTCTGACTGATACAATAGAAAATAGAGAATGAAAAATAGACATTGTATAAGTTTACTTTTGTTACTGTAATTATTATTCATACATTGAGTGTAAAATGTGATGAAACACACAACGGGAAAGAAATCTAAATCCAAAGCAGTCTAAAGATTTCCTCCAGAAGGTCTTACCAGACTTCCCCACAAATGTGCATCTTCTTTGTGTTCCCTGATCACACTCTGCTTATATCACTAACACACTCAAGTGAAATTGGCTGTTTCTTGTCTGCCTCTTTGAAGTCAAGAAGGTATAATATGCATGATCGCATTTCAAGCACACAGTAGAATGCTTGGCACCAGTGTAGGCCTCAATAAACACTTGTTTGATGCATAAAATGATGAAAGAAGTCATGGGAGAGCATGATACTGTCTACAGAAGTATGGGTGCAAAGTGAGAAGAGAGCTAAGGCAGACACTCCCAAATTTACTGGCTAGGTACAGAAAGGTGGTGCTAGTGGTAAAGAACCCTCCTGCCAATGCAGGAGACATAAGAGATGAGGGTTCGATCCCTAGGTTGGGAAGAACCCAGTATTCTTGCCTGGAGCATCCTACTGACAGAGGAGCCTGGTGGGCTACAGGCTGCAAAGATTTGGACGTGACTGAAGCATCTTAGCACATAGAGAAAGACGAGCTTAAGGACGCAGAGAAAAGAGCAGACAGAAATAGAAAGAAAATTAGAAATGATAATATCCAGGCAAAGCAGAAGAGCATTTCAAGAAAAAAGGAGTAGTCAGACTGTGCATGCTCACTGTGAGCAGATGTAAACACAGAGCGAAAGCAGAGGCTCTCCAAAGTCTTGTTCAAACACACACAGGTTCCAAATGCTGCTTTTCAATGAAAGCACATTGGGGCCCTGGGGCAGAACAGATGTAGTTGTATGAAAAGAGGAGAAAGAAGATCAGATTACAGTGGCTTAAGGACTGGATGAAGCACAGAAATGACCTGGGGAGCTTGTTTGAAAGTAAACTTGGCAGGTCTGGAGAGGGACCCAGGATTCCAGATTTTGCATTTCACACAAACTCCCAAGTGATGCTGATGCTGCTGGTCCACTGACTGCACTTTGAATACAAGACTTTAGACTGCCTTTTCCCAAACATCACACATTATGCATAACCTCAGACCCAAGGAATTAAAGAAAAAATATTCTCAAGTTTGAGAACTGCATTGAAAATCTTAAGGTTCTGGTGGAAAAAAAAACTGAGGATCTGAGAGGTTTGCCCTTTTAAAATGATATTCAAAACACAACATTGTACATTATGAAGTTCAGATTCCAAATTCTTGTAAAAGCCACAGCTGCTAAGAAATTTGGTAAGAGAAAAACTATATTTAAATCCAATGATCTCTAGCTCATCTAGAATTTTTGAAGAGGAAAGTCACTTGAATTCAAGAAAAACAGACTACTTATATTTCCTATACTTCCATGATTCTTTCTTCTTCACTGAGTGACAACAATTAAAAAATTAATAGGCCCCACAGAGGTTTTTTGTAGTTTTGAGAAAACTAGGATGGTAACTTTAGGCTATTCTTCATAGGCGTAAGGCTAGAACAGTTTGTTTTAGATGTGGATGAATGGACAAACCTTTGAAACCAAGTCTTTAGCTGTTAGCAAGAAAAGGTTAAGAGCATTTTAAAGAGATTTTTTGTGGACCTTAATTTTAGTGAAATAAATTAAGATGGATAAATTTTGTAAAAATCAGTGTAGAACATATTCCAAAGTGCCACGTTCGCAGGACTCTTGCAATAACTGTATTTCTTCTCCCTGTCACATACTCTACCCACGACTTCATAGGCGTAAGGCTAGAACAGTTTGTTTTAGATGTGGATGAATGGACAAACCTTTGAAACCAAGTCTTTAGCTGTTAGCAAGAAAAGGTTAAGAGCATTTTAAAGAGATTTTTTGTGGACCTTAATTTTAGTGAAATAAATTAAGATGGATAAATTTTGTAAAAATCAGTGTAGAACATATTCCAAAGTGCCACGTTCGCAGGACTCTTGCAATAACTGTATTTCTTCTCCCTGTCACATACTCTACCCACGTCAACCCTTTCTCCAGACAAGTGTCAAAGGGACCTTTTAACAGCCCCAGCCAGATCAGTTACTCCATTCCCCTACTCCGATATCCCAAGGTTGAGGTCATGGGTAAAGTGCCCCCCCCATCAACGAAGGCACGAGTCCGACCCAAATGTGGGACAGAGTTTTTTTGACAGAGAAGGGTGTATCCGCGACGGAGACACTATTAATTAGTCAATGCACTAGTAAAAAATACACGGGGAGGGAGTAACTTGACCCTCGGGGTACCTCCTTCGAACTGACTCCTGACACGGGTTGACCCGTAGGTTATTGCTTTGCACTTAGCAAAAGTGCACATGTCTGACTCTTTGCAACCCCATGGACTATATAGTCCATGGAATTCTCCAGGTCACAATATTGGAGTGGGCACTGTTCTCCAGAGATCTCCCCAAACCAGGGATCGAATCCAGGTCACCCACAATGCAGGAGGATTTTTTTTACTGGCTGAGTCACCAGGGAAGCCTGCTTTGCACTTAACAGTCACTCAATAAATGCCTGTTCAAGGAATGAACGGTATCAGATTACACCTACAATTTTATGCTAGTTCATTGTTGCTCAACATGTCAATATAATTTTACTTAAAGTGTTGCATATGTAATATGTTTCTATATTATTTATAAATAATTTGTTAGGCATTGGTTCAAGCTCTGATAAAAAGCACCTCATGGCACAAGCTGGCTCCTGCAGTCATGTGATGGCAGCACAGCCCACTGCCAGTTTAAGCTCTTATAAGAGGCATGAAAGGAGCTCTCAGGCCTAAGCAGAAGAGTCAAGTGAAACTTGGCATCATATCACAAATCCAACAGTCTATCAACTTTATTTCTTCCTACCTACTTTACTGGCAATTAATCTATACTATGGCAATGGCTTGCTCACAGGGTTATGGGGTTATGGAATATGAAATTACTAAAATGATGGCCATAATACACAGACTTCCGTTCTTATAGAGTTAAAATGAGATAAGAACAATTTTGGCCAATTTTTGAGTGTTGTTCAGTCACACAGTCATGTCTGACTCTTTGCCACCCCGTGGACTGCAGCACACCAGGCTTCCCTGTCCATCACCATCTCCCAGAGCTTGCTCAAACTCATGTCCATTGAGTCAGTGATGCCATCCAACTATCTCATCCTCTGTCATCCCCTTCTCCTCCTGCTGTCAATTTTTCCCAGCATGAGGGTCTTTTCTAGTGAGTTGACTCTTTGCATCAGGTGACCAAAGTATTGGAGTTTCAGCTTCAGCATCAGTCCTTCTAATGAATATTCAGGATAGATTTCTTTAGGATGGACTGGTTTGATCTCCTTGCAGTCCAAGGGACTCTCAAGAGTCTTCTCCAACACCACAGTTCAAAAGCATCATTCTTTGGGGCTCATCCTTCTTTATGGTCCAACTCTCACATCTATACATGACTACTGGAAAAACCATAGCTTTGATTAAACAGACCTTTTTTGGCAAAGTAATATCTCAGCTTTTTAATACACTGTCTAGGTTGGTTCATAACTTTTCTTCCAAGGAGTAAGCGTCTTTTAATTTCATGGCTGCAGCCACCACCTGCAGTGATTTTGGAGCCCAAGAAAATAAAGTCAGCCACTGTTTCCATTGTTTACCCATCTACTGGCCATGAAGTGATGGGACCAGATGCCATGATCTTCGTTTTCTGAATGTTGAACTTTAAGCCAAAATTTTCACTCTCCTCTTTTACCATATCAAGAGGCTCTTTAGTTCCTCTTCATTTTCTGCCATAAGGGTGGTGTCATCTGCATATCTGAGGTTATTGATATTTCTCCTGGCAATCTTGATTCCAGCTTGTGCTTCTTCCAGCCCAGTGTTTCTCATGATGTACTCTGCATATAAATTAAATAAGCAGGGTAACAATATACAGCCTTGACATACTCCTTTTCCTATTTGGAACCAGTCTGTAGCTCCATGTCCAGTTCTAACTGTTGCTTCCTGATCTGCATACAGGTTTCTCAAGACGCAGGTCAGATAGTCTAGTAATCCCATCTCTTTCAGAATTTTCCACAGTTTATTCAGATCCACACAGTCTAAGGCTTTGGTATAGTCAATAAAGCAGAAATAGAAATATTTTGGAACTCTCTTTCTTTTTTGACGATCCAGCGGATGTTGCCAATTTGATCTCTGGTTCCTCTGTCTTTTCTAAAACCAGCTTGAACATCTGGAAGTTCACAGTTTACATATTTTTGAAGCCTGGCTTGGACAATTTTGAGCATTACTTTACTATTGCGTGAGATGAGTGCAATTGTGTGGTAGTTTGAGCATTCTTTGGCATTCCCTTTCTTTGGGATTGGAATGAAAACTGACCTTTTCTAGTCCAAACTAGAATAAGTTAAACTGAACAAAACCTTTGTAGCTCCAACTTCAGTTTAAGGGTTGAGGAGAGAAACAATTTGCTATTGCTCTTTTCCAGAGCCTGCTGCAGAAATAATTATTCAGGAAGTCTAACTCTCTTATCTTCAGAAATCTCTTTGCCATCTTGACTTTATGCATGCCAGAAGCCCAAACAGACAAAATTAGAGAGGCACAATGCATCTGTGCTTGTTAGCAGAAGGCTTTTACTATCTTTTCCTAGTCAAAAATCCTCTCACTATCATCTCTTCACCTTTTGAACCCAAAGCTATTTGTACACGGCATTCCAGCATCTCTTAGAGACTCAGAAATAACTGCAAAACTTTGAAAGAGCATAAATTATAAACTCAAATCAAACAGAATATTCTTAAAAGCAAGCAGAATCTAGTGAGGTTTTTTTAAACAGAGATATAAAATGATCTTATTGCTCACTATAACAGCAAACATCTCAGTTATAAAACAGGAAATGTTTATCTGGGCAGAGATTACTTAATGTATCTATGTGAAATCATCTGGTCCAGAACATATGAAAAGAATGCTTTTGAAGACAGTGCCAGAAAACACCCACTTTCTAAAGGTTACCTTTAGAAATGTACCTTAGAATAGTACTAAGAAATGGTTGCAAATTGGTCAGTTTCCTAATTTCATACAGCTGATTTTTAAAAAATTGTACCCCTAGGGATAAGCCCAAGAGAAATGAAAACACGTACACATAAAAACTTGTTTTATGTACATGAAGGTTTAGAGCAACATTATTCATAATAGTCAAAAGGTGAAAACAACGAATATGTCCATCAATTGACCGATTTTTAAAATGTGGTAAATCCATACAACAGAGTATCATTTGGCCATAAGGAATGAAATACTGATACATACAATAACATGGGTGAACCCTGAAGATATTACGTGGGGTGAAAGGAGCCAGTCACAAAAACCACACATGGTCATATGAAATGTCCAGAAAGGGGGAAGCATATAGTAGATGAATGGTTGCTTAGAGCTGGGGCAGAGGGGACACAGAAAGATGGAAGGGTGACAGATAGCTAAGAGAGAAGAAAGTTTCTTCTTGAGGCAATGAAAATGTTCAAAAATTGACTATAGTGATGACTGAACTTACTTGTAAATACATTAAAAATTACTGAATTACACACTTTTTAATGGGTGAATTCTATGATATGTAAATTATATTTCAATAAAGTTATTAAAATGTTTAAATAAATCAATAAATCCAAGTAAAGCACTGTTTTAATAGCACCCTGCCTCTGCTCAGAGGCCCCTAAGCACTGAAGCATTTAAAAATGGGTTTTAAACTTATGTTAGCATTCCACCCTGAGAATGAAAGGAAGTATTCTTCAGAGTGTGTGAGCCGTTCCACAGAGTGTTATGACAATGCTGCTGCTGCTAAGTCGCTTCAGTCGTGTCCGACTCTATGTGACCCTAGAGACGGCAGCCCACTAGGCTCCCCCGCCCCTGGGATTCTCCAGGCAAGAACACTGGAGTGGGTTGCCATTTCCTTCNTCTTTAGTTCCTCTTCATTTTCTGCCATAAGGGTGCTATCATCTGCATATCTGAGGTTATTGATATTTCTCCTGGCAATCTTGATTCCAGCTTGTGCTTCTTCCAGCCCAGTGTTTCTCATGATGTACTCTGCATATAAATTAAATAAGCAGGGTAACAATATACAGCCTTGACATACTCCTTTTCCTATTTGGAACCAGTCTGTAGCTCCATGTCCAGTTCTAACTGTTGCTTCCTGATCTGCATACAGGTTTCTCAAGACGCAGGTCAGATAGTCTAGTAATCCCATCTCTTTCAGAATTTTCCACAGTTTATTCAGATCCACACAGTCTAAGGCTTTGGTATAGTCAATAAAGCAGAAATAGAAATATTTTGGAACTCTCTTTCTTTTTTGACGATCCAGCGGATGTTGCCAATTTGATCTCTGGTTCCTCTGTCTTTTTTAAAACCAGCTTGAACATCTGGAAGTTCACAGTTTACATATTTTTGAAGCCTGGCTTGGACAATTTTGAGCATTACTTTACTATTGCGTGAGATGAGTGCAATTGTGTGGTAGTTTGAGCATTCTTTGGCATTCCCTTTCTTTGGGATTGGAATGAAAACTGACCTTTTCTAGTCCAAACTAGAATAAGTTAAACTGAACAAAACCTTTGTAGCTCCAACTTCAGTTTAAGGGTTGAGGAGAGAAACAATTTGCTATTGCTCTTTTCCAGAGCCTGCTGCAGAAATAATTATTCAGGAAGTCTAACTCTCTTATCTTCAGAAATCTCTTTGCCATCTTGACTTTATGCATGCCAGAAGCCCAAACAGACAAAATTAGAGAGGCACAATGCATCTGTGCTTGTTAGCAGAAGGCTTTTACTATCTTTTCCTAGTCAAAAATCCTCTCACTATCATCTCTTCACCTTTTGAACCCAAAGCTATTTGTACACGGCATTCCAGCATCTCTTAGAGACTCAGAAATAACTGCAAAACTTTGAAAGAGCATAAATTATAAACTCAAATCAAACAGAATATTCTTAAAAGCAAGCAGAATCTAGTGAGGTTTTTTTAAACAGAGATATAAAATGATCTTATTGCTCACTATAACAGTAAACATCTCAGTTATAAAACAGGAAATGTTTATCTGGGCAGAGATTACTTAATGTATCTATGTGAAATCATCTGGTCCAGAACATATGAAAAGAATGCTTTTGAAGACAGTGCCAGAAAACACCCACTTTCTAAAGGTTACCTTTAGAAATGTACCTTAGAATAGTACTAAGAAATGGTTGCAAATTGGTCAGTTTCCTAATTTCATACAGGTGATTTTTAAAAAATTGTACCCCTAGGGATAAGCCCAAGAGAAATGAAAACACGTACACATAAAAACTTGTTTTATGTACATGAAGGTTTAGAGCAACATTATTCATAATAGTCAAAAGGTGAAAACAACGAATATGTCCATCAATTGACCGATTTTTAAAATGTGGTAAATCCATACAACAGAGTATCATTTGGCCATAAGGAATGAAATACTGATACATACAATAACATGGGTGAACCCTGAAGATATTACGTGGGGTGAAAGGAGCCAGTCACAAAAACCACACATGGTCATATGAAATGTCCAGAAAGGGGGAAGCATATAGTAGATGAATGGTTGCTTAGAGCTGGGGCAGAGGGGACACAGAAAGATGGAAGGGTGACAGATAGCTAAGAGAGAAGAAAGTTTCTTCTTGAGGCAATGAAAATGTTCAAAAATTGACTATAGTGATGACTGAACTTACTTGTAAATACATTAAAAATTACTGAATTACACACTTTTTAATGGGTGAATTCTATGATATGTAAATTATATTTCAATAAAGTTATTAAAATGTTTAAATAAATCAATAAATCCAAGTAAAGCACTGTTTTAATAGCACCCTGCCTCTGCTCAGAGGCCCCTAAGCACTGAAGCATTTAAAAATGGGTTTTAAACTTATGTTAGCATTCCACCCTGAGAATGAAAGGAAGTATTCTTCAGAGTGTGTGAGCCGTTCCACAGAGTGTTATGACAATGCTGCTGCTGCTAAGTCGCTTCAGTCGTGTCCGACTCTATGTGACCCTAGAGACGGCAGCCCACTAGGCTCCCCCGCCCCTGGGATTCTCCAGGCAAGAACACTGGAGTGGGTTGCCATTTCCTTCTCCAACGCATGAAAGTGAAAAGTGAAAGGGAAGTCGCTCAGTTGTGTCTGACTCCTAGCGACCCCATGGACTGCAGCCCACCAGGCTCCTCCGTTCATGGGATTTTCCAGGCAAGAGCACTGGAGTGGGGTGCCATTGCCTTCTCCGCTTATGACAATGAGAGCATTCCAAATGACAGATGTATGACCAAAGGAGCACCTACCAGACAGATTCTACCAGATGTAATAACTACAAACTCTGGACAAAATATAAAAATACAAAATATAAAAAAGCAACTACTAGAAGGCACAGGAAACAAAAGCAGGCCAAGTCTGGAGGGGAGGGAGTCCTGGCAGAAGAGAGGGCAGAGGTCAGTTTCAGGGTTTGTCCTGCCTCTAGCCCAGGGCAGACCACAGCGGGCACAATGTGGGGCAGGGCGACTGAAACTCCAACAGAAAGCCTGCCGTTTTCCTGCCCTCTTCTTACTTGTCACCCTCTGACCATCTCTGCCCTAGGCTTCCATGAAACCCAGCATCTCTGGGATCCTTTCCTTCTTGTCCAACAACTCTGGAATCTCTTGATCCTTCCTCTTTTCTCATCTCCCCTGAACACCAGCATCCTCCAAGGCTTTGTCCTCAGCTTTGAATCAGTGCACTTTCTCCTCACAGTTCATCCACCTCTGCTACTTCCGCTGAGACGCCCACCTTCACAAATACAGGCAGGCCAGGCTCCCTTCTCGGCTTCCCTTCCTGATGGTTCCAGCTTCCAACCAGTAACAGCAGGATGAGAGTTAAATTCTAAAGTGTACAGAAGCCAAAAAATCACAGACTCACAATTTTCCTCGAAATTTTCTTAGGAAGGTAAGAAATTCTTACAGTCCTCCATTTCTTGGCCCAGCCTGCACTGTTGAATTTGCTCACTATAAATGCACTTAAACTATGGTTCTATTGTGTTCAGTTGTCCCATAAAAATCTCCAACTTATCATGTCCTAACTGAACTTCCAGGCTGACCTCCATCTACCTGCATCTCAGTCCTCTGCATTTTCTTCCCATGTTAACAGATGGCACCAAAGCCAACCTGGTTGCCCAAGCTAGAAATCCGAGAGTCAATCCTGACTCCTCTTTCTCCTTCATGCCAAAATCCTAAGCAGTCTTGATTTCCATCGATTTTCATGCACCAAATGCTTTAATTCAAGCTCTTGCTATCTTTTACTCAGATGATAGCCAGTCACCAAATTGGTCTCCCTGCCTTCATTTCTTTCTACCATCAATTCCCTATAATGTATTCAGGTCTTTTGTCTTTTACAAATGCAAATTTCTCCTTGCCCAGAAAGATCCTCCAGTAGTAAACCACCATTCAGAGCAACAGAAACCACTCTTACAAATCATACTAATGTTCATTTTAACTTCCTTTTTCTTTAATAATGGCATCACTCACCAACAAAGGAGAGCAGGATCACCAGCAGGACAATGAGAGCACAGATACATGGAATCAGGACCAGCAAGAGGAAACGAAGAATATACACAGTTGTCAGCTTCCGAGAGCAGCCATCACCCATGTTATCATCATCAGCTCCCAAGACCTAAAGTAGAAGATGAAAAGGAAACATGGTTTTAATATTGCAAACCAAATCAATACACAGTATGACATTTTAGAGGAGAGCAGTCCATTTAGAGCGGAAATGAAGTGAAGTGAAGTGAAGTCGCTCAGTCATGTCCAACTCTTTGCGACCCAGTGGACTGTGGCCTATCGGGCTCCTCTGCCCATGGAATTTTCCAGGCAAGAATACTGGAGTGGGTTGCCACTTCCATCTCCAGGGGAACTTCCCGACCCAGGGCTCGAACTCTGGTCTCCTGCATCGTAGACAGATGCTTTACCATCTGAGCCACAGCAGTATCATGCTTAAATTTTCCTGTGTACTACATAGCATGAAATGAGTTTAGTCATCAAATCCCACTAATAAATAAACAAATGACTGTACAAACCATATTCAGGACAGAGCAAACCATCTATTTCTGAAATGTTTTTCAGGAGTATATGGACTTATAACCATATTCCATCTTAAATTTGTTTAAACTTATCTGCTAATTTGGTATTATTTCACAGTAGAACTCACCTTGACCTAGAGCTCTAAGCAAACTACCTAATGCAGTGATTAAATACTGGTGAGTAGTAGGGACAGGGCATCATCCAGATTTCATTCTTGTTTGTCTCATTAGTCCTAACCCAAATGTGAATGAGTCTGGATAAAATAAGCTTTTAACCATTAATAATTCAGCAAGATTGA
Organism: Oreotragus oreotragus; assembly: GCA_006410675.1. NCBI lineage: Eukaryota > Metazoa > Chordata > Mammalia > Artiodactyla > Bovidae > Oreotragus > Oreotragus oreotragus. The sequence continues at coordinate 201,593 of SJYX01008374.1, forward strand.
ATATTACTTACTACGTATTAAGTGGCAGGCTGAGTAATGAAAGACAGCCTGTTCTGCTGGCCACTGACAATCTCTCTGTTGTCCACACTGCCCCTTCAGACCATCCATTTGAGAGAGAATGATGAGGTACAACAGTGATGATTCAAGTTGGAATTCTTATCTTCAAACTTTAAATTTTGTTAGCTCAATCTCTTGTCAGAAACAATGTCTGGAAGTTCATGTATTGCAACTGACTCAGTGCAGTAACTTGTTCAACAGAGATGGACTTAAAAGTGATTTGAGTCACAATGAGCAACACTTCTGATCCCATTAATTAAAATGCTTCTTATGGTTCTCTTTTAGACTTCTGACTCTCCATGCCATTTCTGACAGTTTCAGAGCTTGAACTATAGCCTTGGTGTACCCAGCTCTTGAATCTCATGAGTCCTGACTTTCAAGTTAGATCATAAATTTCTCATGCCTAATGCATAGTGTCATCTCTTCTCCGCATGTCCACAACCAAACTAATTTCCTTCTTTATCCCTACCTTGTGGCTCAGCTGGTAAAGAATCCACCTGCAATGTGGGAGACCTGGATTCAATCCCTGGGTTGGGAAGATCCCCTGGAGAAGGGAAAAGCTACCTATTCCATTATTCTGGCCTGGAGAATTCCATGGACTGTGTAGTCCATAGGGTTACAAAGAGTCAGACATGACTGAGCAACCTTTCACTTTCATTTTTTCACTTTCAAACTAGTTCTTCTCCTGACTTCCATATATGTGCTAAAACAAATTCCACTACTCCTATAATCCCAAGACTCCAGACTTTTCCATGATCTCCTCCATGCCATTCATTACCAGGTTTTGTTGGTTCTTCCCCTATAAGAAGTATCTAATTTTAAAAACCAAATGACCTTTGAGAAAGCCATATCACAATTGAGAAGTCCTAATGGAAGCAACAGTTAGAACTGGACATGGAACAACAGACTGGTTCCAAATAGGAAAAGGAGTACGTCAAGGCTGTATATTGTCACCCTGCTTATTTAACTTATATGCAGAGTACATCATGAGAAACGCTGGACTGGAAGAAACACAAGCTGGAATCAAGATTGCTGGGAGAAATATCAATAACCTCAGATATGCTGATGACACCACCCTTATGGCAGAAAGTGAAGAGGAACTAAAAAGCCTCTTGATGAAAGTGAAAGAGGAGAGTGAAAAAGTTGGCTTAAAGCTCAACATTCAGAAAACGAAGATCATGGCATCCGGTCCCATCACTTCATGGGAAATAGATGGGGAAACAGTGGAAACAGTGTCAGACTTTATTTTTTTGGGCTCCAAAATCACTGCAGATGGTGA
>SJYX01008374.1:205926-249001 GCA_006410675.1 Oreotragus oreotragus
TATGTGTGTGGATTTATCTCTGGGCTTTCTATTTTGTTCCATTGACCTATATTTCTATCTTTGTGCCAGTACCATACTGTCTTGATGACTGTGGTTTTGTAGTAGAGCCTGAAGTCAGGCTCTACATTTATTTTAAAAGGTATCATGCCAGCTTACATATGCTGAATATGATCTACCTAACTAGAATATCTCCTTGAGTCTCTGGTTCCATTGGGATATCTTCTCATTCATCTCTTTTACATTTTTAATTCTATATGCTTACCTCCTGGCATACTGACTAAACTGTTTTCACAACAGCCATCCGTCTCTTTTTTAAAGCATACAGTTTGCTTATAGTGTGTAAGTTTCATGTGTATAGCACAGTGACTCAGTTAATTGTATGTGTATATACATACATACATATTCTTTTTCAGATTCTTTTCCCTTATCATTATTACTAAATATTGAGTGTCGATCCCTGTATTATCTATAAAATAGATAACCAACAAGGACCTAGCTGTTGGTTACCTATTTCATATAAAGTTGTTTGGCTATGTTAATCCCAAAATCCTAATTTACCCCTACCCACTCCCTTCCCCTTTGATAACCATAAGCTTGTTTTCTATGTCTGTGAGTTTATTTCTGTTTTGTAAACAGTTCATTGGTATTTTTTTAGCTTCTACTTAGGAGCAGTATCATATGATATTTGTCTCTGGCTTACTTATCATACTTAGTATGATCATTTCTAGGTCCATATGTTTGCTGCATATGGCATTACTTCATTCTTTATGTCTGAGTAATATTCCATTGTGTGTGCATGTTGAGAGATAGATATCACATCTTCTTTATCCATTCATCACAACAGCCATTCTCTGACACTTGCAGGACTCGGATCCTCTCTCTTCTGCCACTCTATCAACTCTATCAACTCTTTCCTTTCTTCATTTCCCTACAAACCTTCTTTAAAATCGTTGGATCGCTATTTCAATGATACTCTTGCTAATGCCCTGAACCACTTTGCCCCCTCTGGATTTTCTTCTCCCTCATCTTATAAAGGTCAACATGAGATGAATTCAACAATCTTCTCTATATATCTACACCTGGACAACTGAATGTGTGGCTGTAAAAAGTGACTCAACAGGACTGACTGATTGCTAAAGTCTTCTCTATTCTCCTCAACTATCTTTCCCTACTCTTCTGCCTTCTGCCCTCACTTTCAGAAAAGGATCCATCCCAATTCCCACCAAATGGAGAAAATAAAAACCATCAAATGGGAATTGCCTCAACATTGCCTGTTTTTACCATAAAGTTTTATTAGCAGACAACCCTGTTCATGCATGTGTATACTGTTACAGCAGCTTTCCTGCTACAGCAACAGCACTGAGTGGTTGCAAGAGAGCCATGTGGCCCACAAGGCCAAAAATATTTACTATCAGGCCCTTTACAGACAAAGTTTGCCAACTCCTGATACAGAGTATCACTGTATCCCTGCATCCATGGCTATTTTAATTGTTATAAATCTTAAGATGATAGCCAAATCAAATTATAAATTCTTTTTAAAAAATCGCATTATCTCTTACTAGGGCCCTTAGTAAAACCCGATATAACTGTACTGGTGGCAAACTGGCAATAAAAAAAGAAATTGCATAATTATTGATATAATACACGGTTATTTCATAAAAACATTCAAAGATGACCTTCAAAAAAAAGTTACCCAGACTTTTAATGCATTACACTTGAAGAAGAAAGGAAAGCACTAAGTTTCAGGGATGTTCAAACTTAAATAGGACTGCAACATGCATTATAAACTCTAAGGACCAACAGATATTCAGAAGATTATAAAGGAGAAAGTAAAAATTTATTCCTGCTTCTGCAAAAACAGGCAAAAATAATAGCATACAATGCGCTTAATGTGCTTAGTCACTCAGTCATGTCCAACTCTTTGGTACGCTTTGGACTGTAGCCCGCCAGGCTCCTCTGTCTGTGGGATTTTTCAGGCAAGAATACTGGAGTGGTTTACCATTTCCTTCTCCAGGGGATCTTCCTGACCCAGGATTGAACCCGCATCTCCTGTGTCTCCTGCATTGCAGGTGGATTCTTTTCCCAGCGAGCCACTGGAGAAGCCTCAAATAATAGCATAAATAATACTAACTCAGTTGTATCCCTCTATATGTAAGCAAATATTGCCTTTTCTCATTAGTGTATGTCCAGTATCTAGAACACAAGTCAGGAATAGATTAATACCTGTTGAATAAATAACTGAACTCAACCACCTAAACAAAAATTCTCTGTACATAACTATGTAAATAATCCCTTTTTAAAAAATGATACATGCCTCATAAGCTCTATTCTTAAATCATCCAAAAACACTTTAGGGTAGAGAATATATTTGATAAAATAATAAAAAATATTTCCTTTCAGGGAAAATATACTAAAATTTATAACATCAGTTTTTACTAGGACTATTTATTAGTGCTACTCCATACTCAAATTTCCTATCATGAACTTTGAAGTCAGTTAGAAAATGTTGTTTTAAAAAGTAAATTATCATGGATTTTATTATAGAAAAATATTTTTCAACACCACCTATGTTAAGAAAGAAGTGACCTTGTAACTTTGTTAACCCCACACATCAGCAATCCCCAGACATTCTAGGTTCATAGTACCATCAGTGTCTAGGTACTATTTTCAGTGGACCTAGTCCAAAAAAAGTGCCTAATGGTTCCATTTATTAAGTAGCTTCATCCAACAATTTTGTAAATACTTATATTTGGTACTAAAAATTTGGTAAACATTTGAAAAACTACTACACATAAGTTAAAAGCTTTAGATATTTTCATGCCATCCTTAACCACGATTACTTACCATCTTGGGATGTATGCATCTGTTGAGCACTGCTCAACACTTTAACCTCAGAATCAGATTGAAAAGCACCCCCCACACATTGCCTGTTCCAAGTAGCTTCTTGCCTGGTACAACTTTCTACACAGCAACCACGAAGAACCCAGATTTATGAAGACAGAATGACCTCAAAAGAAATAGAGCATAATCCCACATTGAAAGTGTGAACTATGTCAAGCTAGTATTTCATTTGATAACCAACAAATGTCAAGTATCACTAGATTTCCCTCAAAAATTGAAAATTACCAGTAGCCTCTGTGAATCACTGCAGTGCCATAGAGTACTTCAGCACACAGTTTCAAAACCATGGTTCCAGACTATTTCTCCCACATCAGTCTACATAAATCCCAATCCTTAAAGAAGTAACTCAAACTCCATCTCATTCAGGAAGCCTTCCTTGACTACCCAGACAGAAGCAATCTCTTTCTGCCTCATCTGAGTTTCTGGTATGAAAAAGAGACTAATTGACTCCCAGCATCTATTCTTTCCATTGATCTTAGAAACAGAACCCTACACTTAGAATAAAGACACCATTTCCCAGTCTTCTAGAGTTGTGTGAGGCCATGTGGTCAAGCTCTGGACCATGAGATGAATTTCAAAATGGTCAATGTGACTTCCAGGAAGTATTTTCCGAGACAGGGGTATCACCTTTCCTCCTTCCTGTTGGCTGGAATAAGACGAGCTACCCACTCCAGTATTCTTGGGCTTCCCTGATGGCTCAGATGGTAAAANGTGGTCAAGCTCTGGACCATGAGATGAATTTCAAAATGGTCAATGTGACTTCCAGGAAGTATTTTCCGAGACAGGGGTATCACCTTTCCTCCTTCCTGTTGGCTGGAATAAGACGAGCTACCCACTCCAGTATTCTTGGGCTTCCCTGATGGCTCAGATGGTAAAAAATCCACAAGCAATGTGGAAGACCTGGGTTTGATCCCTGGGTTGGGAAGATCCCCTGGAGGAGGGCGTGGCAACCCACTCCAGTATTCTTGCCTGGAGAATCCCCATGAACAGAGGGGTGTGGCAGGCTACAGTCCATGGGTCACAAAGAGTCGGACATGACTGAGCAACTAAGCACAGCACTTATGTCATCAATCAGGATAAATTCAGAAGAAAAATTCACAACTTAGTGATTTGTCATTAAAAATTGCTATTCTGTAATTTACTAAGTGTGACAGCCAAAATGTTTTTAAATAGGGATTAGTAGACACCAAACCATATAAAATAAGGTTGGTCCTACCTTCTTTCCCCACATCCTCACCTTTCCCCTTCAAAATGCCACACTGACCCAAGTAGTCTTTTCAAAAATGCTCATGTGGATGTGTCACCTGCCTACATAAAACCCTCCAGAGACTTGAAAGACAAAGACCAGTTTTCCTAACATGTTCTAGAAGACATGCTTCTCCGACTTCAAAGTCGGAGTGAATCACATGAATCATATTCAGAGAGTCTGACCCAGTAGCTTTGGAGGTGGTGGTGTGGGGCTTGAGATTTTGCATTTCTTACCAGCTCCCAGAGGATGCTGATGAGGGTGGTGTGAGAACCATACTTTGAGTAGCAGGATCTGGAGACTCTCTAGGTGTGCCCTGCCTACACCAGGTTAATTACAGCAGTTCATGACTTTACACCTCTCAAGCCCATCCCCTTCTCTCCACACCAGCCACCTGGGTCCTCTCAGTTCCCTATTATCATTCTTTGCCTGGACTGGCCTCCCTCCATCCCCAACCTTTGGGAGTCACTCAGCAGTCACCCTTACACATCAACTCATGACCCATGCTGGTTCTGGTCTTTCTGTCCTATATCCTAGTTATCATCTACATATATTTGTTTGAATATTAGATTATGTTGATTATTCCTGCTAGACTGTAGACTCTATGAGGTCAGGGACCAAGTTGGGTTTTGCTTCTCATTGTAGCCCCAGTATTTTTAAAGGGCCTGGCTTATAGCACACACTTCATAAAAATATCAAAAATAATGGATAAACTCTTCTATTACACCCTCCCATTGTCAAAAGAGTCTTAAAAATACAAGGAATTGAATGCTGCTGCTCCATGTGTGAATAATTATTACAGTCACTATAATAGTAATAGTATAGCCAGAAACCCACTGACCTTTTCCTGTGAGCCAGGAATTCCTCTAAATGTGTCAGATACAGAAATACTCAGGACAGCTCTACTGAGTGGTTGCTATCACCATACCCATTTACAGAAGAGGAATGTGAGGGTCTTTGTGAGTAATTTAATTAAAACATTTCAAGCTAATCAACAAAAAAGACAGATCTAAACTGATTCCTTTTTCTGAAATTCTGAAGATGACTAGAGATCCATGGTTTTTAATTCGGCTTGAATTCTAGATCACAGCTTTCGGAGCTTCCTGGAACACATTATCTACTCTCCAGATCTGTCTACAAAGACAGAGGTTTCCCCTACTGAGCCATGCAGAGCTGACCTCAGGTGACCCCAAACCTACGCAGGACCAGATCTCATAATGTAGCCATTGCAGGGTAAGCAACAGACTTCTTCCTGAGTCTCCATGCTTCTGCCCCTCCTTGCAAGTCAGACACAGCCTAACGGAGGATGACCACTCACGGCAGTTGGACAATGAGAGCTACGTCTTAGAAATGGCCTTTCTGTGGTATTATTCTAGAGCTCACATTTCAAAATTATTTTTAAAACTTTAACCTAATTATCTAATAAAGCCTTTTTTTATTTTTTAATTTTATTTTTACTTTATTTTACTTTACAATATCGTATTGGTTTTGCCATACATTGACATGAATCTGCCACAGGTGTATACACGCTCCCAATCCTGAATCCCCCTCCCACCTCCCACCCCATATCCTCTCTCTGGATCATCCCCGTGCATCAGCCCCAAACATCCTGCATCCTGTATAGAACATAGACTGGCACTTCATTTCTTACATGATAGTATGCGTGTTTCAATGCCATTCTCCCAAATCATCCCACCCTCTCCCTCAGAGTCCAAAAGTCCATTCTATTCATCTGTGTCTCTTTTGATATTTCGCATACAGGGTCATCAATACCATCTTTCTAAATTCCATATATATGTGTCAGTATACTGTATTGGTGTTTTTCTTTCTGGCTTACTTCACTCTGTATAATCGGCTCCAATTTCATCCATCTCATTAGAACTGATTCAAATGTATTCTTTTATTGGCTGAGTAATACTCCATTGTGTATATGTACCACAGCTTTCTTATCCATTCATCTGCTGATGGACATCTAGGTTGTTTCCATGTCCTGGCTATTATAAACAGTGCTGCANCTTCATTTCTTACATGATAGTATACATGTTTCAATGCCATTCTCCCAAATCATCCCACCCTCTCCCTCTCCCTCAGAGTCCAAAAGTCCATTCTATTCATCTGTGTCTCTTTTGATATTTCGCATACAGGGTCATCAATACCATCTTTCTAAATTCCATATATATGTGTCAGTATACTGTATTGGTGTTTTTCTTTCTGGCTTACTTCACTCTGTATAATCGGCTCCAATTTCATCCATCTCATTAGAACTGATTCAAATGTATTCTTTTATTGGCTGAGTAATACTCCATTGTGTATATGTACCACAGCTTTCTTATCCATTCATCTGCTGATGGACATCTAGGTTGTTTCCAAAGCCTTAATTATGTGGAATCTTTACAGAAGTTTACTGTTCACCACCTTTTGTAGACATGGAAAATGATAAGAAAATAAGCAAATTACAAAGAATTTATAAAATACTGCCAGAGAATGAAATGGAATCCCAGAAAATGTGAAATCTTCTACAACTTCCATAGCTCAAATGTTTTGCCCTGAGAATAACATGTAAGTATTGGCCTTTCACTTTTCACTTTCATGCATTGGAGAAGGAAACGGCAACCCACTCCAGTGTTCTTGCCTGGAGAATCCCAGGGACAGGGAAGCCTGGTGGGCTGTCGTCTATGGGGTCGCACAGAGTCGGACATGACTGAAGCGACTTAGCAGCAGCAGCATTGGCCTTGATCATCAGTTCCCAAAGATGCTGTATGTTTTAAGACAGTGCAAGAAAAATCATTTTCAATAGCAAAGATTGAAACAGAAAAGAGGTTCAAGTTATATTTAATAACATCAACAAAAATTCCGAAGTTTTGCTAAACATATGCTCTTTTGGCCTACAAGAGCTCTAGAATTTATAATATTCACCAAATGATACCATCCACAAAGAGACTAACATCAACTTACTACTTTTAAGGTACAGCATCAAATATAAGAGATATGCTAATATTTATATTTCAAATAGGACATGTTTAAATTACAAAGATCAGGCAAACTTGAAGTTGTATATAAACTGTTTCTCATAACAGAATATTTAAAAATGTAAAGGGTAATTCTACCTTTATAATGTGATGCTATATTATGGATTTTATGAAATAAAGAAATGATTATATTCTTAAATCCAATTGGGAAATTATGTATACTTGGTTAACACAGGATGATTAAGTAACACAGTCTGAACTTCAGGTGCACAAATATTACTACAGAAAATTTATCCTAATCCATACGTCAATCTGGATTTAGTAAAATTCTATTCATAGCTCTCAACTTTATGATATGGTCAAGTCAAAATAAGAAAATATTCTTAAACTAAAATGAATGTGCACATTTTAATGGATGGGGTTGTATGTAAAATCATGGTAGAATTTTGTGATAATCTGTCCTACACAAAAAATTTGCTTACAATGTTAAAAACAATTAAGAACAATACATCCAAAGGCAATACCATGTACTTAGTTTGAGGCTCATTGAGCACCCTGATTCTTTAGACAGGAAGGTGGTGAACTGCACAGGCCTTCATACTTACTGCTACCAGAGAACAGCCTGCCCTGAGCACAAGGTCACTCCCGCTGGTGTAGCCTGCACCAGGCACAGGAGCGCCCTCTAAACTCTGTGGAGATGTCACATTGTCACATCGTGGTCCTCACGGTCCATGGCCCATGATCCTGAGAAAAGGCAGATGCTAAGACTCCACCAGCTGACGGTCAGCCTGGAACAGTATCCTGCGCACAACCATCAGTCCAAAATGTGATGTGAATTGTTGTTTCAGTGTTAGAGATGGAGCTTCTCCAAACTACCTCCACTCTCTGTACACTGAGTAAAAATGAGCCAATGTTATCCACTTATTTTAGAAAGGAAAATCTGCCACTGCTAGATGCTTTCCTCTCTGTCCTCAATAAACTGAAACCACTCGTTACGTGAATCAAGAGATTATTGAATATAAGATCAATCATCTAGCTATTTCTCAAACCAGGCATCTCTCAGTCCTCGTTCATAGTAGCTTCCACTCTGTCAAGAAGCAAAAGGTCTCCCAAATCATCCATCAGTGAAGTATACCAAACCCAAATGTCTTTTGTTGTGATTGTTTTTAATGCCCCAAGAGGCCTGAAGAACAAGCATCTGGTTTCTGGTTTTCAGTAAGTCTTTTCATCCCATTTTCTGGCATTTAATTGAAGCATATAAAGTTCAAATAACTCACATACTCTTTCAAAATGAAATTACTCAATTCACACCAGAACACATGGTTCTGCAATCCAGTCCTGCTCACATTTTCTCCTTTGAAAATTAATAGCATCAACTAGTCCTCCCTCGAGTTTCCTAGTCACACATTCCAGAACAGTTGTTCAATATAGAGACTAAATATCAACACGATATTTTTCCTGTCAAGAAGACCTGTAATAATAATCCAATATCCAGACAGCATATCAATTCAGTGTTTGTTTGGAGGGTAGTGCTATTTAGCTGAAGTCTGAAACATGAGAGAAAAGACTGGAATGCTTCAGAAGCGATTTCTACAATACTGTCTCCACCACTGAAAATCTAGGTGAGCTTATAAAGTCATCACCCTGTCCCAACCATATATTCATATCTGTAAATAAAGGATAAAAAATAAATGCCTTGCTCCAGCCACAAATGTTCCAACAATAAAATGAAATTGACAAAGCAAAAGAAAAGTAAGGAAATAGTGATAATAACGTCTCTTTCAGCTTTAGAAAGCTGTAGGAGTCTTGATTTTTCTTGAACACACACCATGAAATTTGTTCAAATCAGTCTCCCTGGAGGAAAGTTATAACCTTTGTTAAAGTGAGGAGATGTCTTCAAAGGCAACATGAGAACTTTGAAGGTAAACCCCATTTTCTTTAGAGTCGGGTGGGAGGGTCACATGCCTGTGATAGTTTCTGAAGATGATCTTGGAAAGAAACAGCAGGCAATCCCCCCACCTAGATGAGGCAGATAAATGAGACGTCATGTCCTCTTTTGAGATGGCTTTGCCCCCAATCTCAAATATGTCAATGATATCATTTTACAGCAGATACAAATCTTGAAGTAATAAAAGATTCCATTTAAGACAGATACACAATATCAGAACTCTTACTGCATATATTGCAGAGTCTTAAAGGTCCTCCTTTTTTTCAGTATGTATTTTTGGAAACAATAAAGACTACAGAGTGAGGGAAAAAAGGAGGGTTGTGCTCTCCATCCTTCAGTAAATTATCATTTTACAGCAGATACAAATCTTGAAGTAATAAAAGATTCCATTTAAGACAGATACACAATATCAGAACTCTTACTGCATATATTGCAGAGTCTTAAAGGTCCTCCTTTTTTTCAGTATGTATTTTTGGAAACAATAAAGACTACAGAGTGAGGGAAAAAAGGAGGGTTGTGCTCTCCATCCTTCAGTAAATTAAATATTTGACATTTACTAATTAAAATATTCTGAATTTCACATTCTGATTACAAGTTACTTCATTCTAAGGAAGCTGTGGCATAATTCAGAGAAACCTCAGATTTCCAAATCAAGCCAAACCAATCTTTTGTGTAGCATGAAGGAGGCTATTAAATTTGTGCCCATTGTAGACACCTAATTGACTCGCTGATCTAATAATGATGGAAATCTTGTGACTTTAAAAAACTGAAACTGATTGGCACAGTAGAGAACTACAAACCTAACTTTCTACAGCTGAAAACAATCAGGGAATGCATACAAGACAAAATAGATTTTATACTCTACAACAATTCATTTCAGGCATTTCAATGCAAAGTAAAACATAAACAGATGTTAAAGACAACCTACTGAACCCACCTGCTGAATCTTGTAGTAAAGAAAAAAAAAGTACAAGTAAGGTTTTATGCATTAGATGGAACAGCAGTTTCTTTCTGAATACCTGGAGCAAAAGTGGATTTCAAATTCAACATTCATCATACATGTTGCTGTATTTCATGAAGATCTAGTTGGACAATATAGAGATGATATGTACTGAGGTTTCCATTACCAAAAAAAAAAAGTGTTTCATGTTAGAAATCTCATTAATTTGGTTTGTCCATTCATGCTTATTGAGCACCTATTTTGTGCACAGCCAAGCTGTGAGTATAGGAAGACAGGGAATATGGTGACAGCCTACTTCCACCATATACAGCATCATGGGTAACTTCAAGACTGTATGACAGGACAGTCACATGGTTTGCAGAAAGGACTACGAGTTAACCATGGGGCAGAGAGAACCAGGACACACTTAGTCCACGTTGTTATAAGCTGCATTCAGGTCCATGGAAAGAAATCAACAAGAGGTGGAACCAATTACTCAGATACACAGAGCGTGTTTACAAGTGTTGCAGTCCACCATTAGTTCAGTTCAGTTGCCCAGTCGTGTCTGACTTTGAGACCCCATGGACTGCAGCACGCCAGGCTTCCCTGTCTATCACCAACTCCTGGAGTTTACTCAAATTCATGTCCCTTGAGTCTGTGATGCCATCCAACCATCTCATTGTCTATCAGCCCCTTCTCCTCCCACACTCCATCTTTCCCAGTATCAGGGTCTTTTCAAATGAGTCAGTTCTTCACACCAGGTGGCCAAAGTACTGGAGTTTTAGCTTCAGCATCAGTCCTTCCAATGAATATTCAGGACTGATTTCCTTTAGGATGGACTGGTTGGATCTCCTTGCAGTCCAAGGGACTCTCAAAGTCTTCTCCAACATTACAGTTCAAAAGCATCAATTCTTTAGTGCTCAGCTTTCTTTATAGTCGAACTCTCATGTCCATATATGACTACTGGAAAAACCATGACTTTGACTAGACAGACCTTTGTTGGCAAAGTAATGTCTCTGCTTTTTAATATGTTGTCTATGTTGGTCATAACTTTTCTTCCAAGGAGTAAGCGTCTTTAAATTTCATGGCTGTGGTCACCATCTGCAGTGATTTTGGAGCCCACGAAAAATAAATTCTCTCACTGTTCCCATTGTTTCCCCATCTATTTTCCATGAAGTGATTGGACCAGATGCCATGATCTTAGGTTTCTGAATGTTGAGCTTTAAGCCAACTTTTCCCCTCTCTTCTTTCAATTTCATCAAGAGGCTCTTCAGTTCTTCTTTGCTTTCTGTCATAAGGTTGGTGTCATCTGCATATCTGAGATTACTGATATTTCTCTCAGCAATCTTGATTCCAGCTTTTACTTCATCCAGCCCAGTGTTTCTCACTATGTATTCTGTATACAAGTTAAATAAACAAACTGACAATATACAGCCTTGACATACACCTTTTCTGATCTGGAACCAGTCTGTCCATGTCCAGTTCTAACTGTTGCTTCTTGACCTGCATACATATTTCTCAAGAGGCAGGTAAGGTGGTCTGGTATTCCCGTCTCTTTAAGAATTTTCCACAATTTGTTGTGATCCACACCATCAAAGGCTTTGGCATAGTCAACAAAGCAGATGTTTTTCTGGAACTCTCTTGCCTTTTCAATGATCTAACAGATGTTGGCAATTTGATCTCTGGTTCCTCTGCCTTTTCTAAATCCAGCTTGAACATCTGGAAGTTCATGGTTCACATACTGTTGAAGCCTGACTTGGAAAATTTTGAGTGTTACTTTGCTAGTATGTGAGATGAGTGCAATTGTGCAGTAGTTTGAGCATTCTTTGGCAATGCCTTTCTTTTGGAATTGGAATGAAAACTGATCTTTTCCAGCCCTGTGGCCACTGCTGCGTTTTCCAAATTTGCTGGCATATTGAGTGCAGCACTTTCACAGCATCATCTTTTAGGATCTAAAAGAAGTTAACTGGAATTCCATCAACCTCCACTAGCTTTGTTTGTAGTGATGCTTCCTAAGCCCACTTACTTCACATTCCAGGATGTCTGGCTCTAGGTGAGTGATCACACTGTTGTGATTAGTTCTTCTGTGTATTCTTGACACCTCTTCTTAATATTTTCTACTTCTGTTAGGTCCATACCATTTTTGTCCTTTATTGAACCCATCTTTGCATGAAATGTTCCCTTGGTATCTCTAATTTTCTTGAAGAAATCTCTATCTAGTCTTTCCCATTCTATTGTCCTCCATCTCATGGTTCTAATTCACTCTAAATGTGTTAATTAACCTCTGACACTGATTCTAGATTTTAGAGACCTAATTCATCGATTTCATCAGAGAATGGTAGTTGGTTTTGCTACAAAACAAACAAAAGAGAATGCAAGCCTTTATCTTCGTGTATTCCATCTTTTTGAGGTGAAGTAAGAACACAATTCAACAAAACTTTTGCAAATGCAAAGCTAAAAGAGTAGTTCAAAAGGCCTGTGCAATTGAATGTCCTGACTCTACAGAAGCAGTTTAACTCAGGAAGTCAATGTGGAATGGTTTGAAAAACACACTTCAGTCTTATCTTCAGACCAATGAATTGATGAAGCTGAAGGAAGAGATTTCCTTAAGAGAAAGACTGAGGTTTGAGCAGATAGGCCTAGCAGATAGGAAGGAGAAAATGTGACTCTAAAGATCTAAACATATCAATATAGAAAGACAAAGAGTTATAACCAGTCTATACCCAAAGACTGTTAGAAAGAGATGTTCTTAGCAGTTACTAGATGATAATATATGGCTGGAACCTGAAGAAATCAAACAGAGGAGGAAGGGCAGGCTCTCAAATAATAAATGAATTGACTGCCCCCAAGGAGGCAAGGACCTGAGAAATTACTGAAAGCCTCTTAAAGCTTCCCTCGTAGCTCCGATGATAAAGAATCTGCCTGCAATGCAGGATACCTGGGTTCAATCCCTGGGTTGGGAAGATCCTGTGGAGAAGGGAATGGCAACTCACCCCAGTATTCTTGCCTGGAGAATTCCATACACAGAGGATCCTGGTGGGCAATAGTCCATGGGGTTGGAAAGAGTTGGACATGACTGAGCGACTAACACTTTCACACTTTCTTAAAGCTGCAGATAGTTCATTACAAGAATAATTAGGGGGCTTTCCCAATGGCTCAATGGTAAAGAACCTGTCTGCCAATGCAGGAGACATGGGTCTGATCCGTGATCAGGGAAGATCCCACGTATTCCAGAGCAACTAAGCCCACATGCCACAACTATTGAGCCTTTGCTCTAGAGCTCAGGAGCCACAAGTACTGAGCCCATGTGCCACAACTGTTGAAGTCCACATGCCCTAGAGCTCATGCTCCACCACAAGAGAAACCACTGTAATGAGAAGCCTGCGTGCTGCACCTAGAGAGCAGCCCGTCACCCTTACCCCTAGAGAAAAGCCGTGCAGCAGTCGTGACCCAGCACAGCCAAAAAGAAAATTATTTTTAAATAAAGAATAATTAGGGTACCAAGCCTTCAAGACTGGACAGCTATGTCAAGCAGCTATTGAAAATCTAGATATACTGGATGGGGTAAGATTTAGAAAATCCAGATAACACATATCCTTCTAGAAGTCTTTAGCATCAAATTTCAGTCTGACACAGTTATTATAGGTGAGCACATAAGTACTGTGTATATACTTACTGAATGTTATAGAAAATTGATAGAAATAAGAGAAAACACAGCAAAGATGAAACACTTTAAAAGGGAGCTGGGCAGTCTGTAATAGACTGAGTCCAACCCTAGGTTAGAAGAGGACCTGATAGAAGAAAACCTCTTGGATAGAAATTAATGAACTGGGGAGGTTTATTTGAAATGGAAGGTTTTGGCAGACCCTGAATTCACTGAGCATATTTCTGGCTATGGGAGTCCTTGCAGGGGAAAATTTAAAAGAGTAAGAAAGGGAGAAAGTGTTGGCCAGAAAGCAAAAAGAACCTAAACGGAAGCCCAGCAGAGTACAGACCCACATGAAATACAAATGGAGAATAACCAAACTCAAACAGGTTGAAGGCTTTCAAACTTAGTGAGGTCTCCCTAGAAGAGAGGGAACAAACAGAGACAAAAACAGTCTAGGAAAGAAAATATCTTTCTAATTAGTAACACAGACTCTAATATGAGGAAATGACTGTTCCCAGCAAGCAATACCAGAGAAGGCAATGGCACCCCACTCCACTACTCTTGCCTGGAAAATCCCACGGACAGAGGAGCCTGGTGGGCTGCAGTCCATGGGGTCGCTAAGAGTCGGACACGACTGAGCGACTTCACTTTCACGCGTTGTAGAAGGCAATGGCACCCCCACTCCAGTACTCTTGCCTGGAAAATCCCAGGGACGGCGGAGCCTGGTGGCCTGGCGTCTATGGGGTCGCACAGAGTCGGACAAAACTGAAGCGACTTAGCAGCAGCAGCACCAGCAGCAGCAAGCAATACAATGATAAGGGAGGGATAAGGAGGGAAATGGAGTCCTTAAAACATGTGAAAGATGGGAGAGGAAAAATGATGCCATCAACCTTACCCCGATGAAGGGTTTCATGTGGTCCTGATACAGAAGCAAAGACCAGAGGCACAACACACGTTATCTGTGGACACTGAATACCCACAGCTGAGCGTGTTCTTTTTTTGTAAGATCCCACCAGCCTCTATTTCATCATTCTGGCCTGCTTTCCTGCCCTTAGCATCTGTGAAACCCAAGATAGTCATGCCCTCTTTGGTTTAGCCAGTTCTAAGATTTCCACTTTGGAGAAGGAAATGGCAACCCACTCTAGTGTTCTTGCCTGGAGAATCCCAGGGACGGGGGTGCCTGGTGGGCTGCCTTCTATGGGGTCACACAGAGTCGGACATGACTGAAGCGACTTAGCAGCAGCAGAGAACGCAATGGCAACCCACTCCAGTACTCTTGCCTGGAAAATCCAATGGACGGAGAAGCCTGGTAGGCTGTTGTCCATGGGGTTGCTGAGAGTTGGATATAACTGAGCGACTTCACTTTCACTTTTCANGGCAACCCACTCCAGTACTCTTGCCTGGAAAATCCAATGGACGGAGAAGCCTGGTAGGCTGCTGTCCATGGGGTTGCTGGGAGTTGGATATAACTGAGCGACTTCACTTTCACTTTTCACCTTCATGCGTTGGAGAAGGAAATGGCAACCCACTCCAAGGTTCTTGCCTGGAGAATCCCAGGGATGGAGGAGCCTGGTGGGCTGCCGTCTTTGGGGTCGCACAGAGTCGGACACGACTGAAGAGACTTAGCAGCTTAGCAGCAAGCTTTCCACAACTTATAAGCAACGGAAAGTGAAAGTGAAGCTGCTCAGTCGTGTCTGACTCTTTGCGACCCGTGGACTGTAGCCCACCAGGCTCCTCCGTCCATGGGATTCTCCAGGCAAGGGAGTGGGTTGCCATTTCCTTCTCCAGGAGAATCTTCCCAACCCAGGGATCGAACCCGGGTCTCCCACATTGCAGGCAGACGCTTTAACCTTTGAGCTGCCAGGGAAGCCCATAAGCAACGGAGTCCTATCAAATATAGAATACCTCCCCAAAATTTTACACTCAGTTCAGGAGATTCCAACTGCCATGACCACCCCAAAGCTAGAAAAGTAGTCTCTCTCAGGATGTTTTCTGGGTCTACAAAATACAAAAGTGGAACCAAGAGTGTGGACTCCTGGAAGTGTCACTTCCCTCCCGAATCTAACCACTGATGGTTTCCTGAACTATTGTTTAGGCCAAAATTAGGCCAATTTAAATATATAGCTGCATTCACAAGAGTGAAATCCTTTAGGGCAAGAAAAGACAGGGAAACTGAAATCCAGGGCATGAAGTGTGAAAATTGAGGCTGAGAGTTTTGGCAATTAAGGGTGCAAGGAGAAATGGGTTCTGGACCTCAAAAGAGGCCCAGTTCACTTGGTTCTTGGGTTTGGATGCTAAGGAAGGAACCTGAGAAAAGGTCTAAGCTGAGAGTTGGAGCTTAGATCCTTGACTTAAGCCAGGATGCTCAGAGGAACACATTCTCAGTGAAACGTTTCTAGAACACATCCTAGAAAAGTTTCCTCTTGGTTAGCCCAAGAAAAGGACCAATTCCTGTATCTATCTATCATCTAACTCAGATTTATTGAGGTATAATTTGCATAGTTTTCTTGAGTTACAATTGATATACAACACTATTCATTTAAGGTGTGCAGCATAATAATTTGATTTACATACACCAGGAAATGATCTTCATAATAATTTTTGCAAACATCCACCATCTTATACAGATACAAAATAAGAGAAAAATTAAAAAATTTTGGCTGAGTAATATTCCATTGTATATATGTACCACAGCTTTCTTATCCATTCATCTGCTGATGAACATCTAAGTTGCTTCCATGTCCTGTCAGTTCTAATGAGGTGGATGAAACTGGAGCCTATTATACAGAGTGAAGTAAGCCAGAAAGAAAAACACCAATACAGTATACTAATGCATATATATGGAATTTAGAAAGATGGTAATGATAACCCTGTATGCAAGACAGCAAAAGAAACACAGATGTATAGAACAGTCTTTTGGACTCTGTGGGAGAGGGAGAGGGTGGGATGATTTGGGAGAATGGCATTGAAACATGTATAATATCATATAAGAAACGAATCGCCAGTCCAGGTGTGATGCAGGATACAGGATGCTTGGGGCTGGTGCACTGGGGTGACCCGGAGGGATGGGACGGGGAGGGGAGTGGGAGGGGGGTTTNAGTCCAGGTTTGATGCAGGATACAGGATGCTTGGGGCTGGTGCACTGGGACGACCCAGAGGGATGGTACAGGGAGGAAGGAGGGAGGGGGATTCAGGATGGGGAACACGTACATACCCGTCGTGGATTCATGTTGATGTATGGCAAAACCAATACAATATTGTAAAGTAAACATAAATAAATAAAGTTACATAATTTTTCAAAAAAACACAAAGGGTCCTTCTTTATGACGCATTCAGGCCAAAGCTTGGAACTGCAGGGCACCGGGGGACAGGGGCAGCGGCCCCGCGGGGTGCCCACTCCACTCCCTCTCAGCTGTCTTGCTAACTAAGCAGCCTGTGTCTGACTCCCTGGGGGCACCTGTTTGCCCTCTTCTCTCGGGCAGTGCTGGTTGTAAGGTATAGATTGGGCTGAGGTAGAAAAGGAGAGACAGCCTCACCAGAAGTAGATTCCCTTTATTCAGGCAAGGAGGGGTGGCAGTCGGCCTAACGACCAGGCTGAGAGTGAGAGGAATCAGGGAGGCTTCATACTTAAAGGGAGGTTTGTGGACGAGATAAGGGAAACGTTAGTCAGATGGGATGTTTTGGATATTCGTTAGTTGAGATGGCATTTGTAGTTGGGCAGGGGGTGATAAATCCTCTTGACAAGGGGTGATAAGTCCCAGGTAGATGCAACCGGCCCGGAGCATCAGGGCAGGACCTAAAGTTTGGTTTTGTTACAGTATACTAACATATATATATGGAATTTAGAAAGATGGTAATGATAACCCTGTATGTGAGACAGCAAAAGAGTCCCAGATGTATAGAACAGTCTTTTGGACTCTGTGGGAGAGGGAGAGGGTGGGATGACTTGGGAGAATGGCATTGAAACATGTATAATATCATATAAGAAACGAATCGCCAGTCCAGGTTCAATGCAAGATACAGGATGCTTGGGGCTGGTGCACTGGGATGACCCAGAGGGATGGTACAGGGAGGAAGGAGGGAGGGGGGGTTCAGAATGGGGAACACATGTATACCCATCATGGATTCATGTTGATGTATGGCAAAACCAATACAATTTTGTACAGTAAAAATAAATAAATAAAGTTACATCATTTTTCAAAAAATCACAAAGGATCCTTCGTTATGACGCATTCAGGCCAAAGCTTGGAACTGCAGGGCACCCTGGGACAGTGGCAAAGGCCCCACGGGGTGCCCACTCCACTCCCTCACAGCTGTCTTGCTGACTAAGCAGCCTTGAGTCTTGAGTCCCTGGGGGCACCTGTTTACCCTCTTCTCTCAGACAGTGCTGGTTGTAAGGTATAGATTGGGCTGAGGCAGAAAAGGAGAGATGACCTCAACAGAAGTAGTTTACCTTTATTCAGGCAAGGAGGGGCGGCAGTCGGCCTAACGACCAGGCTGAGCGCGAGAGGGATCAAGGAGGCTTCCTATTTAAAGGGAGGTTTGCGGACGCGATAAGGGCAACATTAGTCAGATGGGATGTTTTGGGTATTCTTTGGTTGAGATGGCATTTGTAGTTGGGCAGGGGGTGATAAATCCTCTTAACAAGGGGTGATAAGTCCCAGGTACATGCAACAAGCCTGGAGCATCAGGGTGGGACTTCAAGTTTGGTTTTGTTTTCCCAAAGTTAGATGATTTAGCAAGAGCCTTTGAGACTGCTGTTTTCTTTTCTAGGCCCAAAGACTCTTTCACTAGTCAGAAGCAACACTCACCTGTGCCCCTCCCTGATCAGGCCCAAGCAAACCAGCTGCCCTCACCTGAAAGAGTGTTAGTCTCTCAATCATGTCCCTGTGACCCCATGGACTGTAGCCCACCAGGCTCCTTTGTCCATGGGATTTTCCAGGTAAGAATACTGGAGTGGGTTGTCCTTTCCTTCTCCAGGGGATCTTCTCGACTCAGGGATTGAAACCAGGTCTCCCACATTACAGGTGTATTCTTTACCATCTGAGCCACCAGGAACATGCATAAGAATCTGCTACCTCCCAAAACTGGGGTCAGAAGGCTGGGCGTGTGGTTCAGGCTCTACAGGGCATTTCGCATCCTCCTAGTATCTCCTCTTGTCCGCCTAAGAAGCTGTTACATCTCAGGACACCTCTAACCAATACCCTCTTTTGGTGGGAGCTAGTGCTCAGCGGTTAATATTTTCAGCCCAGAGAGACACAGCCTGTGCTTTAGACCATGGGGAACGCTCCCAGCTAGCCCCAGTCCATCCAAATCTCTCCTGTTCCTCAGATCCCACGGCCCACAGACAGTCCCTGAGTCTGTTCAGCAGCCAAGCTCCCACAGTGTCCAGAGCTGAGGCTCCTCCCGCCCCTGTGGCCCCCGTGTCCCCTCGGCCTGCCCGATGAGCCCGCGCTCCTGGAAAGGGAGGGGCCCCTGCGTGCATCTCCCGGGGCTGCTGCTGGGCCTCCCTTCTCCTTCAACCAGAGCAGGGAGCCGGGCTCTTCCATGCCCGTGAGTGGGGGGAGGAGGGGACGAGCCGTCAGTCCCTCTGTCTCCTGCGGCCCCGGCCCTGCGGGAGGAGGCGCTGGGGGCTGAGAGCGGGCTTGGCCTGCTCAGCGGTCAGGACTCAGGGCGCGTTCGGGGGAGACTGAACCTACTGGGGAACGGTGACAATGTTGATGGTGACAAGCTGTTTCCATCTCTGTACAAGCTGGTCCAGTTCACCAAATTCTCCCAAAAACCACACCCGTATATAAACATTCTTCCTCTGGCAATAGGGTTTGGGCTGAGTGTTTTCCAGGAAACTCCTCACTAACCTCTGGGAAACATTCTGAGAGAGTCTCTGATGATGCAACGAGCGTCCGCTTTGGTTAGGAATCGACAAGGACTCACTGCTCGGCACATGGATATCAATGCTATGCAGCAGCCTCGATGGAGGGGAGTTTCGGGGAGAAAGGACACGTGTGTGTGTTTGGCTGAACTGCTCCCCTTGGGGTTCACTAGAAACTGTCACAACACTGTTTGTTAACAGGCTATACCCCAAATACAAAGTAAAAGTTAAAAAAGAGAACATGTGAGCAAACACAAAAAGAAGACACTGGATGATTTGAACGTTGGCTTCAAAAGTGCGTTTTGGTAATACAGAAGACTACAGTATTTTAGATTCCTTGTTTATGATTTAGAATCAATGATATTTAGGTGACTGATCAATTGTTTAATACAGGCACTGATAAAAATACAAGCTAAAGGCTAACCAGTTTTAATATCATAAATTTCACCCTGCAGTCTAAAGCCAGGGCACATATGTCTATTTATCTGTCTCCCTCCCTCCAACTCCCTCTCTGTAGTTTTAAGATTTGTGTCACCAGTGAGCTCACTCCAGCTCTCCTGCAACACACACCCTTCATTCTGTGGGAGAAGTGATGACACGTGTGTACACTAGTGTCAGTGAGGAGGTGACGCTCAGTGACAGAAGAAACGAAACTGGCCGGGATCTGGGCCTGGCCTCGGCCCGGGGGCTTTGCCGGGGCCCCCGCTCCCTGGTCCGCTGCTGGCCACAGCAGGGCCGGGAGAGGCCTGCGAGGAGCCCCGGCCAAGGACCCTCGTGCGCGTCTCGCCATTTACATCGTGAGCAGGGGTTTTCGCAAAGATCTTCAAATTTCTGGTTTTTCTGACTTCTTTAGTCTTCTCACCAGGGGTGTCGTTAACGAAATCATCCATACATTATTAATATTAACATATACCACTGATCTATAAATATTATATTAAAATAATAGTAGTACATAACATTTAATATTTATTTACATTACATATGCATATATAGGATGCTTGGGGCTGGTGCACTGGGGTGACCCGGAGGGATGGGACGGGGAGGGGAGTGGGAGGGGGGTTTGGGATGGGGAACACGTGTACACTTGTTGTTGACTCATGTTGATATGTGGCAGAACCAATACAATATTGTAAAGTAATTAGCCGCCAATTAAAATAAATAAATGTTAAAAAAAGAAATATATCTGTAAAAGGGAAACAAGTTAAAAGCTCTTATGAAAATATAAAAAAATCCCTAGCCTGTCTCATGAGCAGGACTTGGCACCAAATTTATATGATAGTCAAGGTGCACAATTCTGAAGCTATGAAACTAATATAAAAATATATTAGTTAGACTGGAGATTCTACTAGGTGCCTATCAGAAGAAAACTTAAACAATTCTGCATATTCATGTAACCCTTCCCCATCCTGCAAAATGAGCTCATTAAAAAAATAATAAAATGACTAGCACATGAGAAAGTGATTTGCCAAATTGTGTTAAGATCTGAAAGTAGAGAAATGGGCAAGCAAATAGCTCCTGTCCTCATGGAACACACACTCAACCAGAGAAGAAATAGTAAATAGCTATACAAATATTCACATAATTTCAATTGTGATAAGTGCTATATAGACAAAACACTAGGTACAGAATTTGTGGTAATGCAAAACAAACAAACAAAAATTCCCCAAACTTGCCTTTTTTTGTTAAAATGTAATATGTTCTTTGTAAATGAAATGACTGATACGGGAGTCAACACTTAAAATATATAAACAGCTCAACATTAAAATAACAAGCAACCTGATTTAGAAATGGGCAGAAAGACCTGAATAGGCATTTTTTCTAAAGAGGACATTCCGATGGCCAACAGGTACATGAAATGATGCTCCACATTGTTAATCACCAGGGAACTGCAAATCAAAACCTCAATTAAAACAAAACAAAACACAATGCCATATCACCTCATGCCTGTCAGAATGGTTATCATCAAAAATATCAAATGTTGGCAAGGATGAGGAGAAAAAGAGACTCTCATACACTGTTGGTACAAATATAAATTGGTGCAGCCACTGTGGAGAATAGCATGAAAGTTTCTCAAAAAACTAAAAATAGAACTACTATATGACCCAGCAATTTCACTTCTGGGTATATATCTGACAGAAACAAAAACACTAATACTAAAAGATACTAGCATCCCAATGTTCATAGCAGCAGTATTTATAAATGCCAAGATACAGAAATAACCTAAGCATCCAGCAGCAGATGAATGGATAAAGTGGTATATGTATATAGGAATATTACTCACCCATAAAAAATAATGAAATAATGCCATTTGCAGCAAGATGGATGGACTTGGAGGGTATAATGCTAAGTGAAATAAGTCAGAGAGAAAGACAAATACTGTATGTATTCACTTATATGTAAATCTAAAAAATACAACAAACTAGTGAATATTAACACTAATGAAGCCAACTTTCAGATACAGCGAACAAACTAAGTGGTTATCATGGGGACAGAGAAGGGAGGAGGGGCAGTACAGGGGTGGGGAATTAAGAGGTACAAACTATTATGTGTAACACAAGCTACAAGGATATTTAAAAGTGGAATATAACCGTTAAAATTGTGAATCTATATACTGTATAGATTCCATATACAGGTGTACTATACTGTACACCTGTAACCTATATAATATTGTACATCAATTATACCTCAGAAAAAACAAGGCTGAAAAACATGTTAAACTTAACTACAAGAGGGAGCAGTCTAATAATGAAAATATTTCAACAAGGAATATTAATGAATGCTTACATATAGACATTCAAAATTGAATTACTGGAATTATGATTTCATTTATAGTAATTTACCTTCTCACATTCTTTCCACATGTTTCCCAAGGTGTTTTTTAAAATAAATTTACGTCTTTTTAATTAAACAGCTGCGTCACAATATTGTGTTGGACTCTTCTGTACTTCACCATGGCTCTGTCATTCAGGACATAGCTTTACATATGTCCCCACCCTCTTGAAACTCCATCCCACCTCCCATCTCTTCCCTCATCTCTTGGTTGTTACAGAGCCCTGGTTTGGGGTTCTTGAGTCATACAGCAAATTCCCATTGGTTATCTATTTTTCATATGGTAGTGTATATGCTTCCATGTTACTCTCCACTTGTCCCATTCACTTCTCCCTCCCCTCCAATGCTTTTAATATGTTAATACATACATTATAAACTGGGCTAAATGTTTAATATTTATCATGAGAGTTCCAAAGATTAAAAATTACTTAACATTTCCAAAAATTATAAGTTGTTATTTTTAAAAGGCTCTTGAGAGTACAGATTTCATTGGTATATCCATACTTCTAAATTTTGTCTTGACATCTTTCCACAGTTAGTATTCCCAAGTAAAAAAAGCATTTTAAAAATCAAAATGCAGTATTTCACAAAGAATAACACCTGTCAATTCTCTTGACTTTCTTTTCACTGCTAAAGAATGTTCCAATATTCTTTGAAACAAAAGAAAACATATAATTGACAAAATTTTTTTAATGTACAATATTGTGGATATGGGCTTCCCAGGTGTCATAGTGGTAAAGAACCTGCCTGCTAATGCAGGAGACATAAGAGATATGGGTTCAGTCACTGGATCAGGAATATCCCCTGGAGGAGGTCATGGCAACCCACTCCAGTATTCATGCCTGGAGAATCCCATGGTCAGAGGAGCCTGGTGGGCTACAGTCCATGGGGTCATAAAGAGTTGGACACAACTGATGTGACTTAGCACACACTGTGGATATATCTAATTTGCCCATGAAGAAGCAAACCTCTGGATCCCAATTAAGGCAGTCTAAACTAATGAAGAGATGTCTTTAAATGTTTGTGTACGCTCAGCCACCTCAGACTCTTTCTGGCCCATGAACTGTAGCCTACCAGGCTCCTTTGTCCATGGAATTTTCCAGGCAAGAACACTGGAGCAGGTTGCCATTTCCTATTTCAGGGGATCCTCCTGACCCAGGGATCGAACCAGGGTCTCCTGGATTGCAAGCAGATTATTTACCTTTAAATGTTTAATAATCACCTAATCTTGATATATTGATTTTTTTATGGAAAGGATAAAAATCAATATAGCATCAAGATTAGATGATTATTAAACATTTAAACAATATATCAAGATTGATTATACATATTAAACAATATATCAAGATTGCCAGGAGAAATAACAATAATCTCAGATACTCAGGTGACACCACCCTTATGGCAGAAAGCAAAGAATTAAAGAGCCTCTTAATGAAAGGGAAAAAAAAAGCACCATGTCCTTACTGCCATTGGCTGCACATGGTGGGGTGTTGCTCCAGAAAAATATCAAGCTCTGAGCCTTTGGAGTGGGAGCAATGACTCCAAGACCCTAGACTACCAGAGAACTAACCCTAGGGAATATCAAATAGTGAGAACTCACAAAAAGGAAATCACTTGAGTACAAGACCCAATATCACCCAACCACCAGTAGCACCCTGTGCAAGATGCCTCATCTAAATAATAAATAAAACAAAAATACAAACCCAATCATCAGCAGACAGGATTACCACCTCACTCAGCCTTGCCCATCAGAGGAAAAACAAACAAACAAACAAAAACTCAGCACAAATCTCACCTTACAGGAAGCTCACACAAACCACTGGACCAACTTTAGGAGGGCAGAAACCAAAAGGAAGAAAGAATTCAACCTTCTTCAAGGAAAGAATTCAACTTTCCCTGAAGCCTGGGAAAGTGAGTGAAAGTGAAGTCGCTCAGTCATGTCCGACTCTTTGCGACCCCATGGACGGTAGCCTACCAGGCTCCGCAGTCCATGGGATTTTCCAGGCAAGAATACTGGAGTGGGCTGCCATTTCCTTCTCCAGGGGATCTTCCCAACCCAGGGATTGAACCTGGGTCTCCTGCATTGCGGACAAATACTTCACCATCTGAGCCACTAGGGAAGCCTGGGAAAAGGAGACCTCAAACACAACAAGTTAAAAAAAGATAATGAAAAGGCACAGAAATACTGCACAAATGAAGGGACAAGCTAGAAACACAGAAGTCCAAATAAATGAAGAGGAAACAGGCAAACTACCTGAAAAAGAACTCAGAATAATGATAGTAAAGATTATCAAAAACCTTGAAAACAAAATGGAGAAAATGCAAGAATCAATTAACAAATACCTAGAAGAATTAAAGAATAAACATACAGAGACAAACAACATAATTACTGAAATTAAAAATAGAAGCAATCAAAGCAGAATATCTGAAGTAGGAAGATGAATCAGTGAGCTGGATGATAAAATGTGGAAATAACTTCTGAAGAGCAGAATAAAGTAAAAAGAATGAAAAGAATTGAGGACAGTCTCAGAGATGTCTGGGACCATATTAAATGCATCAACATTCAAATTATAGGGGTCCCAGAAGAAGAACTGAAAAGGAAAGGGTATAAGAAATTTTTTGAAGAGATTATAGTTGAAAACTTCCCCAACATGGAAAAGAAAATAGTCAATCAAATCCAAGAGGCACAGAGAGTCCCACACAGGATAAACCCAAGGAGAAACATGCCAAGACACATACTAATCAAACTGATAAAGACTAAACACAAAGAAAGAATATTAAAAGCAGCAAGGGAGAAGCAACAAGTAACATACAAGGGAAAATCCCATACACTTAACAGCTGATCTTTCAGCAGAAACTCTGCAGGCTAGAAGGGAATGGCAGGATATATTTAAAGTACTGAAAGGGAAAAATCTACAACCAAGATTACTGTACCTGGCAAGGATCTCATTTAGAATTGATGGAGAAATAAAGCTTTTCAGACAAGTAAAAGTTAAGAGAATTCAGTACCACCAAACCAGCTTCACAACAAATGTTAAATGGACTTACATAGTCAAGAAATACAAGAGAAGAAAAAAGATCTACAAAATTAACCCCAAACAATTAATACAATGGCAACAGGAACATATGTATCAATAATTACTTTAAATGTAAATGGATTAAATGCTCCATCCAAAAAATACAGACTTGCTAAATGGTTACAAAAACAAGACACATATATATGCTGTCTATGAGAAATCCACTTTAGATCTAAAGACACATACAGACTGAAAGTGAGAGTATGGAAAAATATATTCCATGCAAATGGGAAGCAAAAGAAAGCTGGAGTAGCAATCCTCATATCAGACAAAATAGACCTTAAAGAGGATTACAAGAGATAAGGAAGGACACTACATAATGATCAAGGGATCAATCCAAGAGGAAGACATAACTATTGTAAATATCTATGCACCCAACACAGGAGCAGCTCAATCCATAAGACAAACACCAACAGACATAGAAGGAGAAACTGACAGAAACACAGTAATAATAGGAGACTTTAGCACCCCACCCACACCAATGGACAGATCATCAAAACAGAAAATCAATAAGGAAACACAAGTCTTAAATACATTAGATGAGATGGATCTCATTGATATCAGGACATTCCATCCAAATGCAGAAGAATACACCTCTTTTTCAAGTGCACATGGAACATTCTCCAGGATAGACCACATCTTGGGTCACAAATCAAACCTCGCTAAATTTAAGAAAACTGAAATTGTATCAAGCATCTTCTCTGACCACAATGCTATGAAACTAGATATTAATTACAAGAAAAAAAAGTGTAGGAAACACAAACACATGGAGATTAAATGACACATTTCTAAATAACCAACAGGTTGCTGAAGAAATCAAAAGGGAAATATAAAAATTTCTAGAAACAAATGACAATGAAAACATGACAACTCAAAACATATGGGATGCAGCAAAAGCAGTTCTAAGAGGGAAGTTTATAGCAATACAATCCTACCTCAAGAAGCAAGAAAAACATCAAATAGACAACCTAATTTTACACCTAAAATAACTGGGAAAAGGAGGGGGGAAAAAAACAAAATTAGTAGAAGGAAAGAAATCATAAAGATCCAACCAGAAATAAATGAAAAAGAAATGAAATAAACAATAGTAAAGATTAATAAAACTAAAAGCTGGTTCTTTGAGAAGATAAAGAAAACTGACAAACCTTTAGCCAGACTCATCAAGGGAAAGACAGAAGAATCAAATCAACAAAGTTGGAAATGAAAAAGGAGCAGTTACAAGAGACAATGTAGAAACACAAAAAATTATAAGAGACTATTATGAACTATATGGCAATAAAATAGATAACCTGGAAGAAATGGACAGATTCTTAGAAAAGTTCAATCTTCTGAGACTGAACCAGGAAGAAATAGAAATTATGAACAACCAAACTACAAGCACTAAAATTGAATCTGGGATCAAAAATCTCTCAAAAAGCAAAAGCCCAAAACCAGATGGCTTCACAGGAGAATTCTATCAAACACTTAGAGAAGGGCTAATGCCTATCCTTCCAAAATTCTTTCCAAACACCGCAGAGGAAGGACTCGATGACATAAATCAAAGCAAGATTTTCTATGGCCCACCTTCTAGAGTAACAGAAATAAAAACAAAAGTGAACAAGTGGAACCTTATTAAACTTAAAAGCTTTTGCACAGCAAAGGAAACTATAAGCAAGGTGAAAAGACAACCCTCAGAGTGGGAGAAAATAATAGCAAATGAAACAACTGACAAAGGATTAATTTCCAAAATATACAAACAGCCCATACAACTCAAGACCAGAAAAACAAACAACCCAATCAAAAAGTAGGGAAAAGACCTCAGCAGGCATTTCTCCAAAGAAGACATACAGATGGCTAACACATGAAAAGATGCTCAACATCACTCATTATTAGAGAAATGCAAATCAAAACTACAATGAGATGTCACCTCACACTGGTCAGAATGGCCATCATCAAAAAGCCTACAAACAATAAATGCTGGAGAGGGTGTGCAGAAAAGGAATGCTCTTGCACCACTGGTGAGAATGTAAATTGATACAGCCACTATGGAAGATGGTATGGAGACTCCTTAGAACACTAGGAATAAAACCACCATATGACCCAGCAATCCCACTCCTAGGCTTATACCCTGAGGAAAGCAAAATTGAAAGAGACACATGTATCCCATTGTTCACTGCAGCACTATCTACAATAGCTAGATGTCCATCAACAGATGAATGGATAAAGAAGTTGTGGTACATATACACAATGGACTATTACTCAGCCATAAAAAGGAATGCATTTGAATCAGTTCTTTTTTATTTTTTTTATTTTTACTTTATTTTACTTCACAGTACTGTATTGGTTTTGGCATACATTGACATGAATCCGTCATGGGTGTACATGAACTCCCAAACATGAATTCCCCCTCCCACCCCACATCATCCCTCTGGATCATCCCCATATACCAGCCCCAAGCATCCTGCATCCTGCATCAAACATAGACTGGCGATTCGTTTCTTACATGATAGTATACATATTTCAATGCTATTCTTCCAAATCATCCCACTCTCTCCCTCTCCCTCAGAGTCCAAAAGTCCGCTCTACACATCTGTGTCTCTTTTGCTGTCTTGCATACAGGGTCCTCATTACCATCTTTCTAAATGAAGTGGATGAACCTAGAACCTATAATACAGAGTGAAGTGAGTCAGAAAGAGAAAGATAAATACCGTATTCTAATGCATAAATATGGAATCTAGAAAAATGGTACTGAAGAATTTATTTACAGGGCAACAGAACAGAAACAGACATAGAGAATAGACTTACGGACAAACCTAGACAGCATATTAAAAAGCAGAGACACTACTTTGCAACAAAGGTCCATATAGTCAAAACTATGGTTTTTCCTTTCCTGTAGTCATGTATGGATGTGAAGTCAAGTGCAAGTCGTGTCCGACTCTTTGGTTCCCGTGGATTATACAGTCCATGGAATTCTCCAGGATACTCTGGGTCCTAGACAGCATATTAAAAAGCAGAGACACTACTTTGCAACAAAGGTCCATATAGTCAAAACTATGGTTTTTCCTTTCCTGTAGTCATGTATGGATGTGAAGTCAAGTGCAAGTCGTGTCCGACTCTTTGGTTCCCATGGATTATACAGTCCATGGAATTCTCCAGGATATTCTGGGATACTGGAGTGGGTAGCCTTTCTCTTCTCCAGGGATCTTCCCAACCCAGGGATCAAACCCAGGTCTCCCACATTGCAGGCAGATTCTTTACCAGCTGAGCCACAAGGGAAGCCCTTGTGTCTCTTTCAATTTTGGTTGCCTCAGGGTATATGCCTAGGCGTGGGATTGCTGGTTCATACGGTGGTTTTATTCCTATTTCTTAAACGAATCTCCATACCGTATTCCATAATGGTTGTATCAATTTACATTCCCACCAACAGGGCAATGGATGTGAGAGCTGGACTATAAAGAAGGCTGAGATGATTGAGTTCAGTTATTTATTCAACAGGTATTAATCCATTCCATTCCTGACTGTGTTCTAGATGCTGGGCATACACTAATGAGAAAGGGCAATATTTGCTTACATATAGAGAGATACAACTGAGTTAGTATTACTTATTCTATTATTGGAGGCTTCTCCAGTGGTTCAGTGGGAAAAGAGTCCACCTGCAATGCAGGAGACATAGGAGATGCGGGTTTGATCCTGGTCAGGAAGATCCCCTGGAGAAGGCCGAAAGCCAAAGAATAGATGCCTTTGCACTGTGGTGTTGGAGAAGACTCTTGAGAGTCCCTTGGACTGCAAAGAGATCAGTCAGTCCTAAAGAAAATCAGTCCTGAATATCCATTGGAAGGACTGATGCTGAAACTGAAGCTCTAATACTTTGGCCACCTGATGCAAAGAACTGACTCATTGGAAAAGACCCTGATTCTGGGAAAGACTGAAGGCAGGTGGAGAAGGGGATGACAGAGGATGAGGTGGTTGGATAGCATCACTGACTTGATGGACATGAATTTGAGCAAGCTCCAGGAGTTGGTGATGGACAGGGAAGCCTGGCATACTGCAGTCCATTGGAAAAAACTGAGCAACTGACCTGAACTGATCCAAAAAAATGCAGTGAAGGATGATAATTGTGAGTAAAATGATTATAAAACAATCCTGTTTCAATTGTAAAAGATAATATTCTACTTTTGGAAATATGAGCAAATTGTATATTAAACATATACTCATTGTTTACAGATTTCAAAAAAAAGATTGCTAAAAGGTTAGTGATTACAAATAAACTTTGTTAGTGTAGATACAAACATAAAGTTCTTGAAATCATCAAAATTTCTTTCCCTTTTATAAAAATTTGAAACAACTACATATTTATAGAAAAGTTGGAAGTACAATAACAAAGAGCTTGTTTTTTGAACCATTTGACACTAAGTTGCTAACTGGATGCCCTAACTCTCTAGGATAGGTTTCTCCTATGAACAAGGACATTCTCCTACATAACCAGAGGAAATTCCGTGGATACATTGTGCTGTGCTTAGTCACTCAGTCCTGTCCAGTTGCTTGTGACCGTTTGTGATCCTGTGGACTATAACCCTCCAGGCTTCTCTGTCCATGTGGATTCTCTTGACTTCACATTCCAAGATGTCTGGCTCTAGATTAGTGATCACATCATCATGATTATCTGGGTCGTGAAGATCTTTTCTGTACAGTTCTTCTGTGTATTCTTGCCACCTCTCCTTAATATCTTCTGCTTCTGTTAAATCCATACCATTTCTGTCCTTTATCGAGCCCAGCTTTGCATGAAATGTTCCCTTGGTATCTCTAATTTTCTTGAAGAGATCTCTAGTCTTTCCCATTCTGTTCTTTTCCTCTATTTCTTTGTATTGATCGCTGAAAAAGGCTTTCTTACCACTTCTTGCTATTCTTTGGAACTCTGCGTTCAGATGCTTATATCTTTCCTTTTCTATTGCCACCATCTAATTCTCAGAACACTTTCCAATCTTGCCAAGGCCCAAAACTACCCATTAAACCAAAATGGTCTAACTTAGAAGTAGGTATTGCATCTAATTCTCATGGTTCTTTGGTTTCCTTCTGTCTTCCTTCCATTTCCCTGACTTTGACACTTCGAAAATTACATGTCAGTTATTTTATAGATTATTCCTTAGTTGTGGTTTAAGGCTACATTATGATACCTTTAGCGGTAATATCACAAAAGTAATACTACATTTGTCCCTTTGCTGATGATAATTCCATTAATCACATGATAAAGATGGTGACTGTCATGTCCCCCTGTAATATTACTCTCCTCTACCATCCATGTAATCAGTAACGATTTTGCAGGAAGATTCTGATTGTGTAAATATCCAAGCTCATTCTTTTATGGATATATGCATGGGCTCTTCATTTTCTATTTTATTTAACACTCTGTCACCTCTACTATCATTATTTATTCTGATGCTTAAATCCCACTCTGTTTAGCCAGTGGGAGCCAATTCAAGCTAGCTTCTGTCTTTTGAACATGCCCACATCATTCTTTGAGCACTTTCTTACTTTCTGGAACAAGATGTTTTAGACTCATCTTGTACCTTCCTTGTCTCGCTCTTGGAATTAGCCATTTCTCTGAGGAGCCTGGTTTCTTTTGGTAGAAAATGTTATTTGAAACCAAGATCTGGAGGCCTCTTGTTTCTCACAGGGCATGCTCAATGCTCTTAGCTTGTGGCTATTCCCAGTCTCTTCTCAGCTGACAGAGTTGAAGGGGAAAATGTATTTATACTGTGTGTGCCCTCATGTGTGCACAGACAGACATTCACATCTATACGTATTTCTATATCTCTACCTTTGTATGTTGAAACGTATACATTTACACCCATATTTCCAATTCCAATCCCCTCAGGCTTATAAGTCTAGCTTTCTGCCTTTCCCTATTTTTAACTTTTTTTTTTCCCAACAACAAGACACCTGGCTTGTTCTGAGCTTATTCTATCAGTCACCCAGACTGTAAAGAATCCCCCAACTTTATCACCTGCGGGGGCGCCACGCTCACCCTGCCGGGAGCGCTGACATTCCTCCCTGGCTGCTCGGTGTCTATGCCTTCCTCATCCTGCTCAACTCGGACCACTCCCCACTCCAGGCCCCCCGCCCTCACACCCTCTTCACCTTACCTGGACTCTTAAACATCCCACTGGCCACCCCTCCACGGTGATGCTGTCCTCAACCCATGGGTTCTAAGCCACTGTGCTGCCCCTCAGGGTACCTTGCTCCACCCACTGACCAGATTCCAGACTCAGCTACTCAGCACAGAGCCAGGAAAAGGAAACTCCACAGGAAGGTCTGAGGCCTACAGAAAGCAACCCATGTTATTCTTTCACTCTTTTCTCACTTATAACACCCAGAGAAGAGGAATAAAGTGATAAGATCTGGCTCCTGCAGACTTCTCAGCTACGTTTAAGTCAGTCTTTGTGAGGATATGTGTTTTGTGTGTGTGTGTAATTTTTTCTGCTACAGCAGCCAGACCATGACAAAAGCTCTGCGCTCATTACTTCCCATCAGAGTTGACCTATTTCTCCGCCTCACAGGAAGCATCTAGAAAAGGCCAATTTGGATAACTTGTTGCATTTCTTTTTGTCTTGGGGAAACAAGGCCTATTAAGGAGTAAAAGGCCAAGTGAGGATAATTTGTTATATTTTCCCTTTGCCTTGGAGAAGCAAACATTTAAAAAGAAAAGCATGCTTTTGCAAATTAAAAGTTTCTAAAATTTTAATTAAAAAAATTAAAAGTGTTATTGTTAATTTCCCATGAAAAGTGATGAAAGTATGAATCACTGTCGTGTCGGACTCTTAGGGATCCCATGGACAGTAGCCCTCCAGGCTCTTCTGTCCATGGAATTCTCGAGGCAAGAATACTGGAGTAGGTTGCCATTTCCTCTCCTTCTTCTTACTTTCCATAGGGAAAATAATTTTTTCTGGAAAGAAGATATTTCTCATCTGTTAAGAAAACTGTCTTTAAGGAAGGAAAGAGGGGAGAGGTGCCAGTTTTTAGGAGTTTCTGACCCAAAATGATTAAAAAATATTGTTAGGAGTATCTATTTCTTATTTAGAGAGCATTTTTGTTCCTGTTATTGACATTCAGCTAACAGAGGTACAGTTAAAACAATACAAATAAAACTTGGTGTCCAATGTTCATTGCAGCACTGTTCATTTGCAACTGCCAAGACACAGAAGCAACCTAAATGCCCATTAAAAGATGAATGGATACATCTTTGTGAAAGAAGAAACAAAAACTCCTTAAAAAAAAAAAGATTTGAAAACCTCAGGTGAGTCTATCAAAGACAGGAATATGCAGCTGGGTTCCCAGTGCAAACATTTGCTGATTGCAACTTTGATTCAATTGCTGTAATTTATCTTTCCCATACTAAGTCCTCCTCTTTAAATATCAGTACATTAGAATTGAAAGTTCATTGAGTTTTGGCCAAATTTTCATTAATCAACTTTGTATCATAGCCATTGTTGGAAGGTTCCTGTCCAAATCAGCTTTTATTAGGCTGCTTTCTGGTGCAGTGAGACCTCAGACCTGGGCACACACTAATCTGCTCCTTCCAAGGGACCACTCCATTTTTAACCAAGGACACCTTCAGAAATGTTCATCTCCATTTCAATGTCAGGAAGGTCAGGGAGCTCAATTGTTATTCAGAAAAAGGCAGAATAAATATCAAGATAGGCCAGGTTTAGAATGATAGTTACCAAGTCTAGAATTTACATTAAAAAAAAACAAAAACACAAAGACCAGAGGAGAAAGGGAGCTGGTCTCTCAAGTTTGGCAGAACTTTTCTACAGAATGAAACAACAAACACAGCCGCTCCTGGCTTAATCCTCCCATGTCCACCCTCGGGGCCTGGAATTGGCCACCCCAAGGCAGCTGGGGTGAGAGCTTTCAGGGGGCCTCCCCAGAGCTTTTTTTAACCTGGCATTCTCTGCCTATGGACTTTCCACTAGGGGAACCCTAGGTCCGGGGATTCACTTCGGCTGGGAAATCTGAGACGTCAGCTGGTTTGTGCCAAAGGAGGTATTTTTAGCTGAGACTTGGGGATTTCAGGATTGATACCTACTTTAGACCTCAGGGTGGGAGGCAGAAGACAGAGCCAAGCAGGAGCAGTGGGTGACTCTGCAGTTTCGTGACAATGACTGCAGAACTTACCTTGGAAGAGGTTGTGTGCATCCTGGTGTGGGAGGGCAGGCCAGCCTGGGGGGGGTGGGTGTCTTCTCAGCAATGATGCTGCACCTTCCCAAGAGGTGAGGCCTAGAAGTCTTACTTCATGCTAGTATTCATAGAGACTCTCCCAATACCTACCTACCCACCCATCTTCCTCCCTGCCTGCTGCATTGGCATCACATGAAACTTATTAAAAATGCACATTTGGGGCCCCATCTACTAAGTTAGAAGTTCTGGCAGCAGGATCCAGCAGTGTTGCATCAGGCCCCACAGGTGATTCTCATGCACACTAAACCTTACTGATCTAATCACACCCTCACAAACATTTCTGGATAAAGGTACAAGAGCAAAATTTTACCCCTATCAAACCTACACAACAGTACATCTTTTTTAATTGACATTATTTTTAGCACATTTTTAGATTTACAACACTGAACATATCAGTAAAGACAGCCAGTAATTCTTTCTAAACCATTTTTTTTTCTCCAGCATGTGCTGTGCTAAGTCACTTCAGCTGTGTCTGACTCTTTGTGAACCTATGGACCATAACCTGCCAGGCTCTACTGTCCATGGGATTCTCCAGGCAAGCATACTGGAGTGGGTAGCCATGCCCTCCTCCAGGGGAATCTTCCCAACCCAGGGATCAAACCCACATCTCTTACATCTCTTGCATTGCCAGGTGGGTTCTTTACCACTAGCGCCACCTCTTACCCTAATGTGAAAAGACTTTTTCATCTTCCAGGGCAGTGATGAGATACCAGGTGAGTTTTGTTATCAAAGGTTGCAAATTGAGTCAGAGTAAGACATAGCCCCCAGTGCTTGGGGAGGAGAGCAGTTCCATACAGCAGCCCTAGAAATGGGCAGGGGAAGCTGGGGGAAGCCAACCGAAATGATCTAAGATGCTGTAGCCAGGGGAACACCCCCTCAAAAGAACCTGGGAAATAATATTTGAGCATTCCTAATGAAGTAGCTTCCTATGGCTGCTGTAACAAATTACCACCATAATTACAACAACACAAATTTATTTCCCTCACATTTGTGAAGCTCAGAAGTCTGAAATTGGTTTCACAGGCTAAGTCAAGGTGTCAAGGTATCATCAGGTTTGCTTCCTTCTGAATTCTTTGAGGAGAGGATCTATTTCCTTGTCTTTTCCAGCTGTTAGTGGCCGCCTGTCTGTATTCCTTGGCTGGTAGCCCTTCCTGCATCTTCAGAGCATATCTCTCCAGGCTCTACATCCATTGCCTTCTCCTCTGACTGACCCTCTTGCCTCCCTCCTATAAAGACACCATGGTCTCATCAGTTCCTTCCAGATACCCAGGACAATCTCCCCATCTTGAAATCCTGGCTAGTCATAGCTGCAAAACCCACTTGGCCTTAAAAATGGTATTCACAG
Source organism: Oreotragus oreotragus (assembly GCA_006410675.1). Lineage (NCBI taxonomy): Eukaryota > Metazoa > Chordata > Mammalia > Artiodactyla > Bovidae > Oreotragus > Oreotragus oreotragus. The sequence goes on from SJYX01008374.1 coordinate 240,920, forward strand.
GTCCTGGGGATCAGGACGTGGCTATATTTGGGGGCTCATTATGCAACTTACTACACTCCACATGGCCCTGTACTGTCTAATACAGTAGAGACACTGGCCACATGTGGGTATTGAGCACTGGAAAATGCAACTCACCTGGATTGCTGTGCACTATAAGAGTATTGAAATTTGAAGACAGTCTGAAAATAATAAGATATTTCATTCATAACTTTTATATCGAATTCCATGTTAGAACTGGGCTTCCCATGTGGCTCAGTGGTAAAGAATCCACCCACCAACACAGAAAATGGAAGAGATGCGGGTTCGATCCCTGGGTTGGGAAGATCCCCTGGAGGGGGAAATGGCAACCCACTCCAGTATTCTTGCCTGGAGAATTCCACAGACAGAGGAGCCTGGCGGACTGTAGTCCGTGGGGTCACAGTCAGACACAACTGAGCACACAGGCACTGTATACATGTTTGAATTCCAAAATCTTGGACAGAGTGAGTTAAATACGACATATTATTAAAGTTAATCTGGACCAGCCCATCCCCTGCCAGAGGCAAGGAGGCAGGCAGGTGAGAGCCAGAGCTGGAAGGCGAGGAGCAAACTCTGCCCCAGAGATGGCATCCTCTACCAAACTGCGAGCAGGCTCCCAGTTGCTAACCAACTCTTCCTGGGATTCTGGACGGTTGATATCTGCCAGGAGGGTGGCAGCCAGGGATCAGCTCCCCAGAGGAGACACAAGGCACACTTGAGAAGCACTCCCACTGCACACCCAGGAAACCAAGCAGCTGGGATGGGGATGTGATAAGACGCACCCCCTACCTGGGGTGAGTGCTCTTGCCAAGCACCTGGTCGCCTGAGCTGCTCGGACCTGGGAAGGGCACAAAGTACAGGCCCAACCAAGTCTGTGCCTTTGTGGAGTACCCAAGAACTTAAACCTGAGCAGCTTAGACCTGGGAAGTGCATGCAACCCAGGGCCCGCTTTAGACAGTTTCCCTGCAGAGCAACCTGGAGCCTGAGCAGTATAGACCTAGAAAGCACACACACCGTGAGCTGGGGCAAAGCCAGTGTGGCCTAGACACTGCGAGAACTCCCCACACATGCCAGTGATATTTGTTTGCAGTGTTCCTCCTTCCCCACAGTACAATTGAACAAGTGAGCCTAAATAAATGACCAACTTCGCCCCCTTGTGTCAGGGTGGAAATTAGACACTGAAGAGACTTGCAAACAGAGGAACCCAAAATAAACAAAGAGGGAACCGCTTTGGTAATGACAGGTGCAACAGATTAAAACCCTGTAGTTAGCATTGAATATATTGGAAGGGGCTGACAGACCTTGAGAAGAAGTATAAGCTGGAACAAGGAACCATCTGACACTGAAATGATCACACACTGCCCTCAACAGCTCCAGAGAAATTCCTAGATATATTTTAATATTATCATTTTTTAATTTAAAAAATTTTTATTTTTAAGTTCTTTATTACTTCTTTCATTTTCACTTTTAAAACCTACCGCTGCTGCTGCTGCTGCTGCTACTAAGTTACTTCAGTCATGTCCGACTCTCTGTGACCCCATAGACGGCCTCCTACCAGGCTCCTCTGTCCCTGGGATTCTCCAGGCAAGAACACTGGAGTGGGTTGCCATTTCTTTCTCCAATGAATGAAAGTGAAAAGTGAAAGTGAAGTCACTCAGTCATGTCTGACTCTTAGCGACCCCATGGACTGCAGCCTACCAGGCTCCTCCGTCCATGGGATCTTCCAGGCAAGAGTACTGGAGTGGGGTGCCATTGCCTTCTCTGTTTAAAACCTACTATTACCTTTCAAAAAAAAAAAAAAGACCCTATTTTTAAAGCAAATTTCATATATATTTTTTAATTTTTGTGATTTTCTTTGGTTTAATATTGTATTTTCGAGAGTCTAACCTCTACTCTTGATTTTTAATCTTTGCTTTTTGGTATTTGTTATCAATTTTGTACCTTTAAGAATGCAATCTTCAGTACCCATTTTTACTTAGAAGTGTGATTATTGGCTTGATTGCTCTCTCCCCTTTAATGTTACAGATCATAAATGTAACTAAAATTTCATTTCAAATATTTTTAGTCCCCCAAATTATACTTCTATCGGGGAAGGCAATGGCACCCCACCCCAGTACTCTTGCCTGGAAAATCCAATGGACGGAGTAGCCTGGTGGGCTGCAGTCCATGGGGTCTCTAACAGTCGGACAGACTGAGCGACTTCACTTTCACTTTTCTCTTTCATGCATTGGAGAAGGAAATGGCAGCCCACTCCAGTATTCTTGCCTGGAGAATCCCAGGGATGGGGGAGCCTGGTGGGCTGCCGTCTATGGGGTCACACAGAGTCAGACACGACTGAAGTGACTTAGCAGCAGCAGCAGCAAATTATACTTCTATAGTCCTAAGGTCAAGAAATGTACTATAATATTTATTATAAACTAACTAACTCCCTGGTGGCTCAGAGGTTAAAGCGTCTGCCTCCAATGTGGGAGACCTGGGTTCAATCCCTGGGTCAGGAAGATCCCCTGGAGAAGGAAATGGCAACCCACTCCAGTATTCTTGCCTGGAGAATCCCATGGACGGAAGAGCCTGGTAGGCTACAGTCCACGGGGTCACAAAGAGTCGGACACGACTGAGCAACTTCACCTCACCTTTTCTCCCCCAGGTGACCTCTATCTCCTCCCTCCCCCTTCTCTTCTCTACTTAACCCTGTGAATATCTTTGGGTGTTCCAGGCTGTGGAGAACACTTAGGAAACTGATTGCTGGCTAGATTGGTCTCTCTCCTTTTGACTCCCTCTTCCCTCCTCCTGGTCACCTCTATCTCCTTCTTCCCTCTTCTCTTCTCTGTATAACTCAGTGAACCTCTCTGAGTGTACCAGACTGTGGAGAGAAAATAGGGAACTGATTACTGGCTAGATTGTTCTTTCCCCTTTTGATTCCCCCTCTTCTCCTGATCACCTCTATCTCCCTCCTCCCTATTCTCTTCTCCATGTAACTCTGTGAACCTCTCTGGGTGTCCCTCACTGTGGAGAATCTTTTCACCATTAACCTAGATGTTTTATCATCGGTGCTGTATGGATGGAGAATTCTTGAGGCTACTGTAAGAATAAGACTGAAAGCCAGAGGCAGGAGGCTTAAATCCAAAACTTGAGAACACCAGAAAACTCATGACTCCAGGGAACTTTAATTAACAAGAGCTCATCCAAAAGCCTCCATACCTACGCTGAAACCAAGCTCTACCCAAGAGCCAACACATTTCAGAGCAAGACATACCAAGCTACTTCTCCAATGACGCAGGAACATAACCCTGAGCATTAAAATATAGGTGGCCAAAAGTCACACCAAATCCATAGATACCTCAAAACTCACTACTGGACACTTCATTGCACTCCAGGGAGAAGAGATCCAGCTCCACCCACCAGAACACTGATGCAAGCTTCCCTAATCAGGAAATTTGACAAGCCACTTGTCCAACCCCACCCACAGGGAGGAACCTCCACAATAAAGAGAAACCACAAACTTCCAGCATACAGAAAGGCCACCCCAAACCCAGCAACCTAAACAAGATGAAAAGGCAGAGAAATATTCAGCAGGTAAAGGAACATGATAAATGCCCAGCAAACCAAACCAAAGAGGAGGAGATAGGGAGTCTACCTGAAAAAGAATTCAGATTAATGAGAGTAAAAAAGATCCGAAATCTTGAAAAAAAAATAGAGTTACAGATAGTCTGGAGACAAGGATTGAGAAGATGGAATAAATGTTTAACAAGGACCTAGAAGAAATAAAAAAGGGTCAATCAATAATGAATAATGTAATAACTGAGATCAAAAACACTCTGGAGGGGAACAACAGTAGAATAACAGAGGCAGAAGACAGGATAAGTGAGGTGGAAGATAGAATGGTGGAAATAAATGAAGCAGAGAGGAAAAGAGAAAAAAGAATTGAAAGAAATGAGGACAACCTCAGAGACCTCTGGGACAATGTCAAACGCCCCCACATTTGAAACATAGGCATCCCAGAAGAAGACAAAGAAAGGCCATGAGAAACTACTTGAGGAGATAATAATTGGAAACTTCCCTAAAATGCAGAAGGAAATAGCCACCCAAGTCCAAGAAACCCAGAGAGTCCCAAACAGGATAAACCCAAGGCAAAACACCCCAAGACACATATTAATCAAATTAATGAAGATCAAACACAAAGAACAAATATTAAAAGCAGCAAGGGAAAAACAACAAATAACACACAAGGGGATTCCCCTAAGGATAACAGCTGATCTTCCAATAGAAACTCTTCAGGCCAGAAAGGAATGTCAGGACATATTTAAAGGGATGAAAGAGAAAAACCTACAACCCAGATTACTGTACCTAGAAATGATCTCATTCAAATATGAAGGAGAAATCAAAAGCTTTACAGACAAGCAAAATCTGAAAGAATTCAGCACCACCAAACCAGCTCTTCAACAAATGCTAAAGGATCTTCTCTAGGCAGGAAACACAGAAAAGGTTTATAAACTTGAACCCAAAACAACAAAGTAAATGGCAACAGGATCATACTTATCAATAATTACTGTAATGTAAATTGGTTGAATGCCCCAACCAAAAGACGAAGACTGGCTGAATGGATACAAAAACAAGAAACCCTATATATGCTGTCTACAAGAGACCCACCTGAAAACAAAGGACACAAACAGACTTGAAAGTGAAGGGCTGGAAAAAGATATTTCACTCAAATGGAGACCAAAAGAAAGCAGGAGTAGCAATACTCATATCAGATAAAATACACTTTGAAATAAAGGCCATGAAGCGAGACAAAGAAGGACACTGCTGCTGCTGCTGCTAAGTCGCCTCAGTCATGTCCGACTCTGCGCAACCCCATAGACGGCAGCCTACCCGGCTCCATCTGGTTCTTGCCCGGGATTCTCCAGGCAAGAATACTGGAGTGGGTTGCCATTTCCTTCTCCAATGCATGAAAGTGAAAAATGAAAGTGAAGGCACTCAGTCGTGTCCGATTCTGTGCAACCCCATAGACGGCAGCCCACCAGGCTCCCCCTTCCATGGAATTTTCCAGGCAAGAGTACTGGAGTGGGGTGCCATTGCTTATCCAAAGAAGGACACTACATAATGATCAAAGGATCGATCCAAGAAGAATATATAACAATTATAAATATATATGCACCCAAAACAGGAGCACCACAATATGTAAGGCAAATGCTAACAAGTATGAAAGGGGAAATTAACAGTAACACAATAATAGTGGGAGACTTTAATACCCCACTCACACCTATGGATAGATCAACTAAACAGAAAATTAACAAGGAAACACAAACTTTAAATGATACAATGGACTAGTTAGACCTAATTGATATCTATAGGACATTTCACCCCAAAACAATTAATTTCACCTTTTTCTCAAGTGCACAGAGAACCTTCTCCAGATAGATCACATCCTGGGCCATAAGTCTAGCCTTGGTAAATTCAAAAAAATTGAAATCATTTCAAGCATCTTTTCTGATCAAAATGTGGTAAGATTAGATGTCAACTACAGGGGAAAAAAACTATTAAAAATACAAACATATGGAGGCTAAACAACACACTTCTGAATAACCAACATATCATAGAAGAAATTAAAAAAGAAATCAAAATATGCATAGAAATGAATGAAAATGAAAACACAACAATCTAAAACCTATGGGATTCAGTAAAAGCAGTGCAAAGGGGAAGGTTCATAGCAATACAAGCCTACCTCAAGAAACAGGAGAAAAATCAAATAAACAACCTAACTCTACACCTAAAGAAACTAGGAAAAGAAGAAATGAAGAACCCCAGGGTTAGTAGAAGGAAAAAAATCTTAAAAATTAGGGCAGAAATAAATGCATATGCTGTCTACAAGAGACCTACCTCAAAACAGGGGACACATACAGACTGAAAGTGGAGGGCTGGAAAAAGATATTTCACACAAATGGAGACCAAAAGAAAGCAGGAATAGCAATACTCATATCAAATAAAATAGACTTTGAAATGAAGGTGGTGAAAAGAAACAAAGAAGGACACTACCTAATGATCAAAGGATCAATCCAAGAAGAAGCTATAACAATTGTGAATATATATACACCCAACATAGGAGCACAACAATATGTAAGGCAAATGCTAACAAGTATGAAAGGGGAAATTAACAATAACACAATAATAGTGGGAGACTTTAATACCCCACTCACACCTATGGACCTGTCTCTTATACACATCTAGATGTGTATAAGAGACAGTCCTTGCAGTCCAAGGGACTCTCAAGAGTCTTCTCCAACACCACAGTTCAAAAGCATCGATTCTTCGGTAGTATGAAAGGGGAAATTAACAATAACACAATAATAGTGGGAGACTTTAATACCCCACTCACACCTATGGACAGATCAACTAAACAGAAAATTAGCAAGGAAACACAAACTTTAAATGATACAATGGATCAGTTAGACCAAATTGATATCTATAGGACATTTCACCCCAAAACAATGAATTTCACCTTTTTCTCAAGTGCACACAAGACCTTCTCCAGGATAGATCATATTCTGGGCCATAAATCTAGCCTTGGTAAATTCAAATTTCAAGCATCTTTTCTGATCACAATGCAGTAAGATTAGATGTCAACTACAGGACAATCAACTATTAAAAATTCCAACATATGGAGGTTAAACAGCACGCTTCTGAATAACCAACAAATCACAGAAGAAATCAAAAAAGAAATAAAAATATGCATAGAAATGAATGAAAGTGAAAACACAACAACCCAAAGCCTATGGGACACTGTAAAAACAGTGCTAAGGGGAAGGTTCATAGCCTGTCTCTTATACACATCTTTTTTCCCTTGCTGCTTTTAATATTTGTTCTTTGTGTTTNAAGAAATCAAAAAAGAAATAAAAATATGCATAGAAATGAATGAAAGTGAAAACACAACAACCCAAAGCCTATGGGACACTGTAAAAACAGTGCTAAGGGGAAGGTTCATAGCAATACAGGCTTACCTCAAGAATCAAGAAAAAAGTCAAATAAATAACCTAACTCTACACCTAAAGCAACTAGAAAAGGAAGAAAGGAAGAGCCCCTGGGTTAGTAGAAGGAAAGAAATCCTAAAAATTAGGGCAGAAATAAATGCAAAAGAAACAAAAGAGACTGTTGCAAAAATCAACAAAACTAAAAGCTGGTCCTTTGAGAAGATAGACAAAATAGACAAACCATTAGCCAGACTCACCAAGAAACAAAGGGAGAAGAATTAAATCAACAAAATTAAAAATGAAATTGGAGAAATCACAACAGACAACACAGAAATACAAAGGATCATCAGCGACTACTATCAGCAACTCTACGCCAATAAAATGGACAACTTGGAAGAAATGTACAAATTCTTAGAAAAGTATAACTTTCCAAAACTGAACCAGAAAGAAATAGAAAATCTTAAGAGACCCATCACAAGCGTGGAAATCAAAACTGTAATCAGAAATCTTCCAACAAACAAAAGCCCAGGACCAGATGGATTCATAGCTGAATTCTACCAAAAATTTAGAGAAGAGCTAACACCTATCCAACTCAATCCTACTCAAACTCTTCCAGAAAATTGCAGAGGAAGGTAAACTTCCCAAACTGATTCTGTGAGGCCACCATCACCCTAATACCAAAACCAGACAAAGATGCCACAAAAAAAGAAAACTACAGGCCAATATCACTGATGAACATAGATGCAAAAATCCTTAACAAAATCCTAGCAAACAGAATCCAAAAACACATTAAAAAGATCATACATCATGACCAAGAGAGCTTTATCCCAGGGATGCAAGGATTCTTTAATATCTGTAAATCAATCAATGCAATACATCACATTAACAAATTGAAAGATAAAAACCATATGATTATCTCAATAGATGCAGAGAAAACCTTTCACAAAATTCAACATCCATTTATGATAAAAACCCTCCAGAAAGCAAATATAGAAAGAACATACCTCAACATAATAAAAGCTATATATGACAAACCCACAGCAAACATTATCCTCAATGGTGAAAAATTGAAAGCATTTCCCCTAAAGTCAGGAACAAG
>SJYX01008374.1:251599-265652 GCA_006410675.1 Oreotragus oreotragus
ATCCATGTTCATAAAGAATGTTGGCCTGCAATTTTCTTTTCTTGGAGTACCTTCACTGGTTTTGGTATCAGGGTAGTACAGGCCTTTTGAACTGAGTTCAGACGTGTAAAACATAAATATATTATTTTATAGTTCTGTAGGTCAGAATTTGAAATGAGTCTGCAAGTCTGTGTTCCTTTCTGTAAGCTCTGAAGGGAATGAGATGGGGGTATTCATTTCCTTGTCCTTCCCAGATTCTAGAGGTTGCCTGCATTCTTTGGCTCAAGGCTACATCACTTTGGCCTCTGCTTCTATCATTACAGAACAGAGCTTCCCTTGTGGCTCAGCTGGTAAAGAATCAGCCTGCAATGAGGGAGACCTGGGTTCGATCCCCGGGTTGGGAAGATCCCCTGGAGAAGGGAAAGGCTACCCACTCCAGGATTCTGGCCTGGAAAATTCCATGGAATGTATAGTACATGGGGTTGCAAAGAGTCGGACATGACTGAGTGACTTTCACCTTTCTATCATTGTATCTCTTTCTTTGACTCTGACACTCCTGCCTTCCTCTTATAAAGACCCTTGTGATTACACTGGGTTTACCCAGAAAATCCAAAGTAAACTTTTCATCTGAAGATCTTTGACTTAATTATATCTGCAAAGTCTCTTTTGTCACATCATGATATATTCACAGGTTTTGCAATTTACAATAAGGATGTCTTTCAGAGGGTTCATTATTATGTATTTGTTAACAACACATGACATGATCCATGGTAGATCCAAGGAGCTACAGTTTTTATAATGTGCCTAATCACCCAGGAGTGTAAAACAAAAGCTAATCCTATTTTGACATGTCAGTAATTGGTAATTCTGCTTTTTATGATGAACAGTTCTCAGGCCTATTGACAAAATATAAGCAGACTTTATAATACAGTTCCAAGGGGACCCATCAATGAGATCTTAATATGCTTTTACTTTTTCCATGGAGATTCATTTACTCACATGAATATATATTTATTGATTAATAATTAGAATTAACAAACTATGTGCCAGATCATGCTGTCATAGAGAATTACAATACAAGGTAGAAAATAAGTATGGATGAAGTTATTACCTTTGGTGATTGATGTGATTACAGATAGCAGTGCTAGAAATGAAGGGTGTATAGAGCTTGATGAGAGTGTAAATTGAGCGCCTCATCTGGTAGGTTTCAGAAGTCATAGAGATAAATGACCAAAATTTCTTGGAAAATAACAGGTTTACCTGTAGGCATCAGTGTTCTAGGCAATTATACCATGAGAAAATCAGCTGTAAAAATTGTCCCTCATTATTCTATCCACACAGGGTATGTTCCATTGACATCTGTTGTTATGAGTAAATTTTTCTTGGTTTTCAGTAGTCCTGTGGTGCCATTTTTAGACAATGGTCTTATGACCACAAGGAAAGGAAGAATTGCTGTCACTTCAGTGAGCATCAGGTGTCTAGCGAAAGGATAGTTGTAAAGTTGAAACTCTCATCTTCTCAGGTTACTGCCTCAGTGATGCTTGTCACTGCCTGAATACCCCATAAAAAAAAAAAAGATACTCGGTTTTTGTTATGCCTACTTTGACAGTGCAAGAAATTTTGGGCTTCCTGAGGCTTCCTAAGATCATGGCGTCTAGTCCCATCACTTCAAGGCAAATAGATGGGGAAACAGTGGCTGACTTTATTTTTCTGGGCTCCAAAATACTGCAGATGGTGATTGCAGCCATGAAATTAAAAGACACTTACTCCTTGGAAGGAAAGTTATGACCAACCTAGATAGTGTATTAAAAAGCAGAGACATTACATTGCCAACAAAGGTCCATCTAGTCAAGGCTATGGTTTTTCCAGTAATCATGTATGGATGTGAGAGCTGGAGTATAAAGAAAGGTGAGCACTGAAGAATTGATGCTTTTGAACTGTGGTGTTGAAGAAGACTCTTGAGAGTCCCTTGGACTGCAAGGAGATCCAACCAGTCCATCCAAAAGGAGATCAGTCCTGGGTGTTCATTGGAAGGACTGATGTTGAAGCTGAAACTCTAATACTTTGGCCACCTGATGAGAAGAACTGACTCATTGGAAAAGACCCTGATGCTGGGAAAGATTGAGGTCAGGAGGAGAAGGGGACGACAGAGGATGAGATGGTTGGATGGCATTACCAACTCAATGGACATGGGCTTGGGTGAACTCCAGGAGCTGGTGTTGGACAGGGAGGTCTGGTGTGCTGTGATTCATGGGGTCACAAAGAGTCGGACATGACTGAGTGACTGAACTGAACTGAGAATGTTGCTGATAAATGACTCTTTTGCCTAAGTGATGCTAATGGGAGTAATGGGGTTCCTTTTGTTAGAATATTTAATATCATTGTCAGAATAGGTACTAATCTGAGTATGAAGTTATACTTTTAAATAAACTATCGTATCAAGTCAAGGATCAGGTTGTCAGCCATCACAGATCTAGCTAATAAAATTATTCAGAAAGCACAGTGACGTCTTCTAGGATTTTTGGTTAAAGAAAACTTAGTATATAACTCTTAATCAGAGGGATTTTAACTCTTTGGGGAAAGTCTGTAATAAAACTGTAACTGCAGGAAAAAGTAAATTAGAATTTTTGCATCCAAAAATAGAATGAAAGATTTTTTGAGATATCCGGCATTAGTGTTTGACTCTTGTATTAGACTCTCTAATTGAAATAAGTTATAGAAATTGTATAGCATAGTAAAAGAATATAAAAATAAAGAGCAGCGATTCTTGGTTAATTCAAAGTCTTTACTGTTAGATGGAAGATGTTGTTAGTCACTAAGTCATGTTCGACTCTTTGGGACCCCATGGACTGCAGCACACCAGGCTTCCCTGTGTTCCACTGTCTCCTGGAGTTTGCTCAAACTCATGTCCATTGAGGTGGTGATGCCATGAACTATCTCATATCTCATCCTCTGCTGGCCTCTTCTCCTTTTGCCTTCCATCTTTGGAAGATACTTTTCAGTGAATCTCTGAAACATCTGAGCAGAGCCCAAGACTGACCCTGGGTTAGTGCATGAGGCAAAGTTTTGAGTCTTGCCAGATTTATTTGAGTATCAGTCATTCTAAAAGACTAGTCAGAGATTGAGTTCCAGATTCTTTCTGGAGAGTATTAAGAAATATGGGAAAAACCCAGAGTACTGAATATGGGAGGAAGGCCAGTGGCATGGGAGGCCTAGCAAGGGCTCAGGCATATTTCAAGTAGTTTCTGCTTACTTTATAAAGTGGTAGACTTTGTTTTAGTTGACTTCCCTGTCTGATAAATCTACTCACAGGTAACATTATAGCAGCTCAGAACTGATACTGACATCAGGAAAAACTGGTCATAGGTCTCAGTAGCGATGGAGGACTCAAAGTATGCTAGACATGGCTCTTGGGCCAGCAAAGGAAACTCTTATGGGACTAGATCACTTAGCTAAGCTGGCCCGGCTTATCCTATGTGGAGTTCCTGGGGCCAAGTTGGAGGCATAGATGGGGAAGAGTTCTTAAGGACAGAAGCAGGAATGTCCTGAGAGCAGCTCCAGCACTAGGGGTGGGGGCTGGGGGAGGGGCTGTGCGTCCTCCTGGCTGGTCTGCGCTGGACTCTGGTCGTGACCATGCCTGCGGAGCTTTCCTTTACCTCTGCCTGTTCCGAATCTGATTTTTCCAGTCTCCCTCCAAATGTGAGATGCTAATGTCCTTTAGCATCATTTTTCTTTTCAGCTCACATCAGATAGATCAGATTTCAATTCTTTGCAACTGACTGTATAATACACAAGGGAACCACAGAAACTTCTCCCATTCAGTCCCCGAAGAAGAGAACCTGATGGTGTTTAGAAAGCTGGAAATTAAATTGAGCTTTTTAAACTACAGAAATTTTTAAGGAGAAGTGTCACTCTTGGGGGTGGGGAGGGGGAGGGAAGGGGAGAACATTGTTCTGCGTGAAAACTCAAGAGATCCTAGCAGGGCAAAAGGCAAAGGAATCTGATTGCATAAGATTGCTTGACAGCTTCTCTTTTCTTAGGAAGCCATTGCTGTCTTCTCCGGTAGGCGTCCATTCTTTCCTCTCCAGTGTTGTCTTGTAACCTCTGGTCCTAAGGTGATGCCTGGTAAACAGTTGTTGTTGCAGGATTTAGAATCATTTTTTTTATGGTTCTGCAATTTCTTGACTCTTGGAAATAATTAGCCAAAATTATTTAAACAATAATGTATCTTCAGTTTATTTCTTTCTGAATGCTGTGAAATTTCTCCCTAATTAGAAAATAGATGGCTATTTCTCCTGGTGTCTTAAGGAATCCCTTCATGTGTCTTGCTTTGCAGAGAACTCATTTCTACTGCAGACTTGTTTTTGTGGTTTTATTTTTGCATGATTAAGTTGGCATAGGGAAACTTTTTGAAAGATTTACTTGTGAGTTTAGAACTGTGGAGAGTCCTAGAGGAAAATGAAACTTAGAAACTTGAGTGCGAAATGGCAAGACTTTGTTTTGTCCAGAGAGAGAGAGAGAGGGAGAGAGATCTTCATGGTATCATATTCTAACCCAGAGCACTTGCCCTTGATTTTGGAAGCCAACTGGCTGATCTCTAAACATCACAGCCTAAGATAGCCTTATAATCAGAGAGAAAAATAACTGAGAAACACTTTGGAAAGCCCCTAGTCTCTGTTTATGCTTGATCCTTTGCCCACCTGGTAATAAGAAAGACCTTTTACATTCTTTCCACAGTATTTGGTTTGGTCCTCTGAACGGTAACATTCATCCTGACCATACACATAATAGATAAATCTGGGAGCGTAAAGAAGTTTGTAGAGGATGAGTCTAATATTTTAAATAGCCAAATTCTTTGCTTTTAGATAGTGACACTAAGCTATCTTCCTGGGTGGGGCTGGGGGTGGAGGTTGGAAGTTACTCTACTGATGCTATACTCCTCAGAGCACCAAAAACATGTGACTCTTTTTCAGCTTTGCATGAATTATATTGAAGTTTGAAGCATGGAGTTAAATAATAGCTGAAATAAATATTAAGTAAAACAACTTGCTTCCTGCTTTTTTAAGATGATCTGAAATGGCCACTTTTACATTCTAGCTACTTAGCTCAGGATATGTGCCCACTCTGAAATTTTGGACCTGGTAATGAACCATATTTTCTGAGACTAAGAAGACATATGAATTAGAAGGTCTTGAAATGTTAAATATGATGGAAAATAGGTTTATAGGTTAATATGAAAGAAATTTAAACCATATAGAGTAAATTTACACCAAAATTAGAGATTCTCAACCTTGGCTGCACATTGGAACCACATGCGGACCTTTAAGAATTTTGACCCTTGGATCCCAACCTGAGTCTGACTTATCTGGTCTTTCAGTTCAGTTGCTCCGTCATGTCCGAATCTTTGTGACCACATGAACTGCAGCACTCCAGGCCTCCCTGTCCATCACCAACTCCCAGAGTCCACCCAAACCCATATCCATTCATTTGGGAATGCCATCCAACCATCTCATCATCTGTCATCCCCTTCTCCTCCTGCCCTCAATCTTTCCCAGCATCAGGGTCTTTTCCAATGAGTCAGCTCTTTGCATCAGGTGGCCAAAGTACTGGAGTTTCAGCTTCAACATCAGTCCTTCCAATGAACACCCAGGACTGATCTCCTTTAGAATGGACTGGTTGGATTTCCTTGCAGTCCAAGGGACTCTGGTCTTTCAGTTCAGTTCAGTCGCTCAGGTGTGTCTGACTCTTTGCTACCCCATAAATCGCAACACGCCAGGCCTCCATGTCCATCACCAACTCCCAGAGTTCACCCAAACTCATGTCCATTGAGTCGGTGATGCCATCCAGCCATCTCATCCTCTGTTGTCCCCTTCTCCTTCTGCCCCCAATCCCTCCCAGCATCAGGGTCTTTTCCAATGAGTCAACTCCAAAGTACTGGAGTTTCAGCTTCAACATCAGTCCTTCCAATGAACACCCAGGACTGATCTCCTTTAGAATGGACTGGTTGGATTTCCTTGCAGTCCAAGGGACTCTGGTCTTTCAGTTCAGTTCAGTCGCTCAGGTGTGTCTGACTCTTTGCTACCCCATAAATCGCAACACGCCAGGCCTCCATGTCCATCACCAACTCCCAGAGTTCACCCAAACTCATGTCCATTGAGTCGGTGATGCCATCCAGCCATCTCATCCTCTGTTGTCCCCTTCTCCTTCTACCCCCAATCCCTCCCAGCATCAGGGTCTTTTCCAATGAGTCAACACTTCGCATGAGGTAGCCAAACTATCGGAGTTTCAGCTTCAGCATCATTCCTTCCAAAGAACACCCAGGACTGATCTCCTTTAGAATGGACTGGATAGATCTCCTTGCAGTCCAAGGGACTCTCAAGAGTCTTCTCCAACACCACAGTTCAAGAGCATCAGTTCCTCAGTGCTCAACTTTCTTTACAGTCCAACTCTCACATCCATACATGACCACTGGAAAAATCATAGCCTTGACTAGATGGACCTTTGTCGGCATAGTAATGTCTCTGCTTTTGAATATGCTATCTAGGTTGGTCATAACTTTCCTTCCAAGGAGTAAGCGTCTTTTAATTTCATGGCTGCAATCACCATCTGCAGTGATTTGGGAGCCCCCCAAAATAAAATCTGACACTGTTTCCACTGTTTCCCCAACTATGTGCCATGAAGTGATGGGACCAGATGCCATGATCTTAGTTCTCTGAATGTTGAGCTTTAAGCCTTTAAACTCTTTAAGCCTTTAAACTCTTTAAACTTTTTCACTCTCCTCTTTCACTTTCATCAAGAGGCTTTTTAGTTCCTCTTCACTTTCTGGCACAAGGGTGGTGTCATCCTCATATCTGAGGTTATTGGTATTTTCCCGGCAATCTTGAGTCCAGCTTGTGCTTTCTTCCAGCCCAGCGTTTCTCATGATGTACTCTTGTCTTTAGGTGTCTCCAAACTGTCAGGATTTTAAAAGCTGTAAAACTGTTTGACAGGCTGAAAAATATTAAAATCTATTGGCTTTATCCAAGTGCTTTAGAGAGTCAAGTTAATAACAGATCAAATATGGTCATCAGGTGGTAAGAAGCAGTATGGTGTCTAACTCTGCTTCTTCTCTTGAATTTAATTATAGATTGCATACTTTGTTTCATGTCTATCTCACTTTCTAGACTGTATATTTTCTGAGTACAGGGAACATCCCTGTGTTATTCACTATTGTGCTACCCAAATCTCAATGGCTCTATACAGTGTTGATCATGTGGCTGGCCCTCAGATATTGTAAAATAAATAAATCCTATATATAAGCTCTGGCTTGTAAAGACTGGACGAAGCATCAGATCATGTTAATGTCATGCCAAATTTCCCTCTATAGGTATAAATTGCTTTTAATTCTTTTAGTTCAATTGCTTTTAATTCTCTATCCACTAAACTCTCCTTTAAGAAAACTTGCTAAGCTATTGACTTTTCACATTTCAGTGTCCAGTTAAGAATAAAAACCCTGAGGGCAAGGACTTTGCCTTGTTCATTGGACTGTCTTCTATGCTCCCAATAATAAAATCTCAAATATTTGTGAAAAATAATGAAGTATGCATTGGCGTTTTTTAAACTGCCTTCCATCGGAATCAGGGCTCTTAGATATACCCCAAGGTTTGGAGATGGGGGTGGTATATAAAGGAGAGAGGTTAGGCAACTGGGGTAACCTCTCTTCCATGTTCACTGCAACTAGGACAAGCCTTGTACTTCTCGGGGCTCCTTCTTTTATTTTTAAAAGTTTGAGTCACTAACTTGTTCTCTTTCAGAAGAACATTTCCATATAAAAAAATTAGTCCTTATAAGTGTATTTTAAAGACTGAAACAAACATTTTAACTTTATACAACTTAATACACATACATCAGTTCAGTTGCTCAGTCATGTCCGACTCTTTGCAACCCCACGGACTGCAGCACGCCAGGCTCCCCTACCAAATACACAAAAGAGCACAAAACATATGTATTTATAACACAGAGAAGATACTCACATGAACACCAGGGTCAAGAAGTAGAAGGTGGCTGACGTCTCAGAGCCTCTTTCCTTTCCCTCTTAAACAAACACTGCCTTCTCTCCCACAAGAGAAACTGCTGGCTTGACTTCTAACCCTCTGGTTTTCTTCCTTTAAAAAAAAAAAATAATATTAAGTGAAAAGAAAAAACCCATGCTGTATATATCCTTTTGTGTATGCCTGGTTTTTCCTCTATATTGTTTTTGAAATGACTCCATATGCTTGCATTTGATTCATTTTCAGTGCTGTGTATCATTCTACTGTAATGAATAAAGCACAGTTTACCCATTCTACTATTAACTGCTGATCATTTGGGTTGTTTCTAATTTTGGTTACTATAAATAATGCTGCTACAGTGAATATCTCAAACCTATTTTTGTTATACGTGTGTACATATTTCTCTTGGGTTCCACTAGGAGTGGAATTGCTTATTATAGGATGTGGATGGGTATATAAATATGTGGCTTTATATATGCCAAAATTTTTTCCAAAGTGATTATTTCAATTTACATTTTCACCAGCAATGTATGAGTACTCTTTCCCCATTATTCCCCCCACCATTTTTTTTTTAAACCAATACTTGGTATTTTCATTCTCTTTAATTTTAACCATCCTGTTGGATGTATAGTGATAGCTCATTATGGTTTTAATTTTCATTTTCTCGGTTACTGTGAAGTAGGCTATTTGATCACCTCTTTGTGGACATGCCTTTCTTTCCCGTTTTACTATTGGGTTGTCTCTTTCCTGGTTTGTATAAGTTAATTGCATATTTTGGGTCTAAGCCCTTTATTAATTATTTGTATCACAAATATCTGTTCTCATCTGCAGCTTACTTTTTCATTCTCTTAGTGGTGTCTCAGTGAATGGAACTTTTTAGGTTTAATGTTGCCTAGTTGATCAATTTTTTCCTTAATGGTTAAGTGTTTTTGTTGTTATGTGTGTTCTATTTTATTCATCTTTCCAATGCTGAGATCATAAAGATATTTAATATATTCTAGAGCAAGATTGCCCAATAGAACTTTCTAAAATGATGGGAATGTTCTGTATCTGGCCTGTCACTATTTTCAAGTGCAATTGAGCCTTTGAAATGTGGCTAGTAAGACTGGGGAACTAAATTTTAAATTTTATTTAATTTTAATTAATTTAGATAGCTACTTATGACTAGGAACTACTGTTTCAGAGAAAGAAACTCTAGAAGGCTTATTGCCTTGTCTTTTACATTTAGATGTACTGTCCAGCTGTGATTGACTTTGTCTGTTTGTATGGTATGAAGTAAGGGTCAGGCTCAGTATATTTTCCCATATCTATTTGCCCAGGATGATTTTGTTGAAAAGATTACTTTCTCCATTACTCTGTAGTATCACTTTTGCTTTAAATTAGATGTATATACACACTTGGATGTGTTTTTGAACTCTTTATTCTTTTCTATTTGTATATCTTTTTGTTGATTCCTTATGATCTTAATTATGTAGATATATTAACATTTATTGACGGGGGAGCCTGGTGGGCTACCATCTGTGGGGTTGCACAGAGCTGGACATGACTGAAGCGACTCAGCAGCAGCAGCAGCAGCAGAGTAAGGTCTTCTAGTTTTCTTTCTTAGCGCATCTTTGTTATTGTTAGTCTTTGTATTTCCATGTGAATTTTAGAATCAGCTTGTTAAGCTACACACACACACACACACTCATAATTCTGTTGGGTTTTGATTAGCATTTTATCAATTTTATAGGCCAGTTTGGAGAGGACTGACAACTTTGCATGATTGAATTTTCCGTCTAAGAAATGCCTTACCTCTTATATGGTCTTTATTTTCAGTCAAACATGGTAGTGACTTTTTTCACATATTTTATTGGGTTTATTCCTGGGGATTGGATATTTTGACACTGTTATAAATGACACCTCTAATTATTTCACTTTATGTTTGCTATTGGTACAAAAATGCAATAGATTTTTCTCTCATTGATCTTGTATTCAGCAACCTTGCAAAACTCATTTTTTTGTTCTAATAATTTATTGTATATTATTTTGTAAATTCTACAAGCAGACCTTAAATAAATAATGATGGTTTTATTTCTTCCTCATCCGAACTTCAAACGTCTGTTTTCTTTTTCTTGCTTTATTGAACTGGCTAGAATCTCCACTACAAAGTTGAATAGTAATAGACAGTGAACATCCTTCAAGTGTTCCTGATCTTTGGGAGAAGATTTCAGTATTGTATCATTTTTGGTATGACATCTGCTACACTTTCCCCCTTTTTCTAAGAGATTTTATTTCTTATTTTCTAGAAATTGTATATAGAAGTCTGTCAAATGCACTTTTGCATCTATTGAAATGATCAAATAAGTTTTCTCCTTTATTTGACTATTTTAGATAATTAATATTGATAGCTAAAAATATTAAATAAATTTTGAGTAAACCCAGTTTAGCTATAATATAGAATCAGTTAGCTAATTTTTTAGAGACGTTTACAGCAATGGTTTTGAACAAAATTGGTCTATATCAAGGTTATGCTGACCTCATATTAAGAAGAGAGTCAGTCCTTCATTTTCTAATCTTTGGAAATGTTTGTATAAAAGAGATTATTTTGTTAAAGTGGTTGATAGAATTTTGGGTCTGGAACTTGGGAGAAGGTGGGAGGATGTTTAAAACCACAAATTAAATTCACAGATTAAAGGATTCAGAATTTCTATTTCTGTCTCTTAATCTTCCATCGGAGAGGCAGCCCTAATTACTAGAAGCAAAAACGTATTCAAACCATTACAATGACCTGAGCACTGAAGAACGATGCTTTTGAACTGTGGTTTTGGAGAAGACTCTTGGCAGTCTTTTGGGGTGCAAGGAGATCCAACCAGTCCATCCTAAAGGAAATCAGTCCTGAATATTCATTGGAAGGACCGATGCTGAAGCTGAAACTACGATACTTTGGCCACCTGATAGGAAGAACTGACTCATTGGTAAAGACCTTGATGCTGGGAAAGATTGAAAGCAGGAGGAGAAAGAGACGACAGAGGATGAGATGGTTGGATGGCATCACCGACTCAAGGGACATGAGTTTGAGCAAGCTCTGGGAGTTGGTGATAGACAGGGAAGCCTGGCATGCTGCAGTCCATGGGGTCTCAAAGAGTCGAACAAGACTGAGTAATTGAACTGAACAGTTACCTTGTATGGTAGGCCATATCTCAGTTTTACCAGTGAAAGGAGTGACATAGAGATTATAATAAAATGGAATTTTAAGATACTCTTTGCTGTTGAAGAAACAACCTTTAGTAACCCTTAGCGCTAAAACTGGGACAAATATTGAATGAGAAATAAGTTACATATATCATAAATCCTGTATATGTCAGTGAGAGGTGGAAGAAAGAGGCATCTCATTAGTAGAATAACCATGATTTTTGAAGAATATTTGATTTGAAAGTTTTTGTTTGTTGAGCAGCAGTCTCTTTTACCTTGTTGACGTCTTTAGTACAGGTGATAAAGCTATAATCTGTGATGAAGTGCCCAGATGGTAAAGGCGTACATTCTTAAAAATGGCAGCTTCAGTGAGGGAGACACAGGAAAGGACTTGGAGTAATTTCTGAAAGTGAAAATTTTCTTTCATTTCTCTGAGCTTCTTGCAATAGCTTATTGCTAATTAGTTGACAAATTCTGTCTCCCAGGTAGATAGGTACACACTTGTAGGATATTGCCAGTTCATTCTTGCAGTTCCTAGAAGTTGAGAACACTCTCCTTTAGGCAATAGCTAAGTGATAAAAACTAAAAAAGAAAAAATGTTATTGAACATGCTGACTTAAGAATAATCAAATTCTATATGACTCAAATCATATCTTCTTTCATTTCCTTTCACAAGTTTTTGGCAATAACTAGTTTTGATGTGTTTATACAGTTTAAGAAAGGTCAGTACATGTTTATTTTAAATTTTTTTCTGATCATATGCTTATTGTGAAAAATGTCAAAGCATAAAGAAAGAAATAGTACATCCTATAATCCTGCCACCCAGGAAAAAACCCCACATTTATTAATTTGAGAAATGTCTAACTAGTCTTTTCCATACATGTACATTAAAAAAATAGTATACATTGTAAAATATTTTATTTTTCCAGCTTTATTGAAATATAATTGATATATAGCATTGTACAAATGTAAGGTATATCATATTTTGATTTGGTACATTTATATTTTGAAAAATTACCATTGTAGTGTTAGCTGACAACTCCGTAATGTCCCATAACCACCATTTCTTTTTCTGGTCAAACATTTGATCTATTCTCTTAACAACTTTCAGGTACATAGTACAATATTGTCAACTATAGTCACCATGCTGTGAAATAGATCCCAAGAACTTATTTATCTTGTAAATGACTGTTTGTACCCTTTGATCAACATCTCTCCCTTTCCCCCATTCCTTTAATCTTGGTAACCACCATTCTACTTTCTGGTTCTATGAATTAAACTATTTTAGAAGCCACATAAAATGAGATCATGTAGCATTTGTCTTTCTATGTCTGACTTATTTCACTTAGCATAGTGTCTTTCCAGGTTCATCCATGCTGTCACAAACATCAAACATTTTTTCTTCCTTTTTATGGCTGGGAAGTATTCCATTTTACACACATACTGCATTTTCTTTACCCATATCTGTCTATGGACGCTTCATTGTTGCCATAGGTTGACTTTTGTGATAATGCCACAGAGAACTTGGGAGTGCAGATACCTCTTTGATACACTGGTTTTATTTTATTTGGACATACACCCAGGAGTAGGATTGATGGGTCACATGGACGTTCTCTTTTTATTTTTTGAGGGAGCTCTACTAGTTTTTGTAATGGCTACACCAATTTACATTCTCAACAACAGTATATAATTGTTCTTTTCTCCTACCTAACCGACACTTGTTATCTCTTGTCTTTTTGATAATAGCCATTCTAACAGGTGTGGAGTGGTATTTCATTGTGGTTTTGATTTGCACTTCCCTGATGGTGAGCAATGTTGGGTACCTTTTCATGTACTTGATGGCTACCTGGATGTCTTCTTTGGAGAAATGCTATTCAGTTCTTCTACCCATTTTAAAATCAGATTATTATTATTTTTTTGCTATTGAGTTGTATGAATTCTGTATATATTTTATATATTAGCTCCTTATCAGTTGTCTGATTTGCAAATATTTTTTTCTATTTAATAGGTTGCCTTTTCATTTTGCTGATGGATTTCTTTGGTTACTGTGAGCTTTTTACTTTGATATAGTCTTGTTTATTTTGCTTTTGTTGCCTTGTGCTTTTAGTGTCATATAAAAAAATCACAGCCAAGATCAACATCATGGGGATTTCCGCTCATGTTTTCTTCCAGTGTTTTATGATTTAAGTCTTAAAATTAAGTCTTTACTCTGTTTTTTGGAGTTAATTTTTGTAAATGGTGTAAGATATGGGTTCAGTTTCATTGTTTTCTTTGTGTGATATATAGTTTTCCCAATACCATTTATTAAAGACACTAGCCTTTCCCCATTGTGTATTCTTGGCACCCTTGTTGAAGAATTCAGTTCAGCTGCTCAGTTGTGTCTGACTCTTTTGTGACCCCATGAATTGCAGCATGCCAGGCCTCCCTGTCCATCACCAACTCCCAGAGTTCACCCAAACTCATGTCCATAGAGTTGGTGATGCCATCCAGCCATCTCATCCTCATTCGTCCCCTTCTCCTCCTGCCCCCAATCCCTCCCAGCATCAGAGTCTTCTCCAATGAGTCAACTCTTTGCAAGAGGTGGCCAAAGTATTGGAGTTTCAGCTTTGCATCATTCCTTCCACAGAACACCCAGGACTGATCTCCTTCAGAATGGACTGGTTGGATGTCCTTGCAGTCCAAGGGACTCTCAAGAGTCTTCTCCAACACCACAGTTCAAAACCATCAATTCTTCGGTGCTCAGCTTTCTTCACAGTCCAACTCTCACATCCATACATGACTACTGGAAAAATCATAGCCTTGACTAGATGGACCTTTGTTGACAAAGTAATGTCTCTGCTTTTGAATATGCTATCTAGGTTGATCATAAC
>SJYX01008375.1:0-14178 GCA_006410675.1 Oreotragus oreotragus
AAAAAAAAAAAAAAAGCACAGTTTTGTTCTAAAGAAGCTTACAAACCAATAAGTTTCCATAACTGAAGCAAAAAGGGCCAGTTGTGACCCTAAATTATTTAGCTTAAATAGGAAGAAAAGATGAGAGGAAAAAAGGAAGGAAGGAAGTGGGAAGGGAGAAAGAAGGTAAAGGACTGAGGACAGAGGGAGAGGGAAAGCAGGGAGTGAATTTGATTTGAATAAGGCCATTTTTAAAAAATAGAAAAAAGGTCTTTAGTAAGAGAATTAAACTGTTTTGGTAATTCACAACTTGTGCAATCAAATGAAGCAACTAAAATGTAATATGTTTCGGTGCTTCAGGAAATCTAAAGAATAACTGTGTCTTATAATAATACTTTATTGCTTAATTAGGAAAATAAGAATTAATCAAGGCAGTATTCAATTTAACTTTTAAAATGGGTGGTGCAAGTGGCATGTTCTACAAAAATAAGTGAGTAATCACTAGTGTTGCTTTTTCATAAGTACAGCAGTATGACTAATATTTTTGTCAATGAAAGCAATAATGCTGAGAATCATATGAGAATGAAGAACCAAAGCAGAAAATCTTCAGTATATTAAAACCAATGGCATTCTAAACTAAGATCAATGAGTGATAAATAGCAGAACTGAGCTTTTTAATTGGTGCATTTTCTATTTCTCAGAGAGAATAGAAAAAGGATCACATGAAAGCCCTGACTTCCATATCATGATAACCAGTGTAAAGTTATTTATTGAACACAGATTTAAGAAACATAATTCAACAAATCATTATTGAGTCTCTTATTATGACTACAATATTATAAACAGATATTCATAACTGATATGAAAGTACCATAGTAAAAGCTACTATGGGAGTAATCTCAGACAACACTGTTCTTACTTCCAACTTATCACCAAACTCCCTCTCTCTTCACAACTCCATACACTCTATGGCCTTCACCCCACCCATGGTGGACAGGAGTCAGTAAGCTAGAGAGGTTTATGGAGGCCAAATGGAAAGTCTCTGTGGAACACAAAGCATTTAATATTGGTTTTGAAATATGGGAGGATTTAGGCATCTATAGATGAGAGCTGACTGAAAAAAGCTTAGGCTACATAAAAATGCAAAAAAAACACACCACATTTTATAAAGAACATGTTCAAGAACTTAAGCACTAACAAAAAACAGGCTGACACTGCACCTTTTTATCTCAGATATTTAGATTTAGTTATGCAAGCGAATCTGTCTTACGAATTCCCTAAAGGAAAATGCTTCTCAAATTTCCCTACCAAAGAAAATTAGTTTTTATTGTTTAGTCACTAACTCATGTCTAATTTTTTGTGACTCCATGGAATATAGTGTGCCAGGCTCCATTGTCCATGAGCACTGAAGAATTGATGTTTCTGAATTCTGATGCTGGAGAAGACTCTTGAGATCAAGACTCTTGATCAAAGCAAGGAGATCAATCCAGTCAATCCTAAAGGAAATCAGCCCTGAATATTCATCGAAAAGACTGATGTTGAAACTGAAGCTCCAATATTTTGGCCACCTGATGCGATGAGTTGACTCATTGGAAAAGACCCTGACACTGGGAAAAACTGAAGGCAGGAGGAGAAGTGGGCATTAGAGGCTGAGATGGTTGATGGCTTCATCAACTCAATGGACATGAGTTTGAGCAAGCTCTAGGAGACAGTAAAGGACAGGGAAACCTGGTGTGCTGCAGTCCATGGGGTCACAAAGAGTTCTTCACAACTGAGCTACTGAAGAACAACAAAAATATCTAGCCAGCTTGACCTAAATATGATCTAGTTTTAAAATTTCCTAGAAATTTCATTTAAAATTTGAATTCAACTCCGTAATATATCAATTATGTCTTAATATTGATATGATGGCTTAAAATATCTTCTGGAAAACAATAGACATTTTGATATCATTTGGGTTAAAATGTAAGATAAACTTGTACTGAGTCTCAAAGATCTGAAAATTGAACTGAACTAAATAGATAGGACATTCACTGTGCATTAGTTTCAGCCTCTAGACAATTTCTTGTCTCCATAATGTCATCACAATATTTCATGATGATACTCTGACATGGATGGGAGTAGATAGCTTCCACTTGGCCCCTCCAACATGATCCTTGCTTGAAACTCTTGGGTAGCACCTTCATACATTGCAAAAGGGTAATCTGCATGACAAACCCATACTGAGGAAGCAATGGTGTGTGACTTCACAAAATATGCCTAAAAGGACACTGCCATTTTCATGCTGGCCTCTCGGACTGCTCACTCTGCAAGAAACCAGCTGTCCTATCATGAGGTTCCCACTGTGGAAAAGTCCACATGGGGAAAAACAGGCCTCCAATCAATGACAAGCAACAACCATAACAATAGTTATATGAGTGAGTCACAGTCTACATGAGGAAAGACTGAGGCCTCCAATCAACAACCAGCAACAACCATAACAATGGTTATGTGAGTGAGTCACAGTCCACTTGGGGAAAGACTGAGGCCTCCAATCAACAACCAAAAACAACCATAACAACGGTTATGTGAGTGAGTCACAGTTCACAAGGGGAAAGACTGAGGCCTCCAATCAACAACCAAAAACAACCATAACAACGGTTATGTGAGTGAGTCACAGTCCACAAGGGCAAAGACTGAGGCCTCCAGTCAACAACCAGGAACAACTATAACAGTGGTTATGTGAGTGAGTCACAGTCCACAAGGGGAAAGATGAGGCCTCCAATCAACAATCAGCAGCAACCATAACAATGGTTATGTGAGTGAGTCACAGTCCACAAGGGGAAAGACTGAGTCCTCCAATCAACAACCAAAAACAACCATAACAATGGTTATGTGAGTGAGTCACAGTCCACATGGGGAAAGATGAGGCCTCTAATCAACAACCAGCAACAACCATAACAATGGTTATGTCAGAATCCAATTAATGACCAGCAACAACTATAACAATGGTTTTGTGAGTGAGTCACAGAGAAACAATTCCTATAGCCTTAGGTAAATTTGCAGGTGACTGTAGCCCTAGATGATATCTTAACCACAACTTCATAAAAGAATCAGAGTCAGAAATGTCCAGCCAAGTTACTCCTAATTCTTAATTTACAAAATATAAAGAAAGCTGAGTGCCGAAGAATTGATGCTTTTGAACTGTGGTGATGGAGAATACTCCTGAGAGTCCCTTGGACTGCAAGGAGATCCAACCAGTCCATCCTAAGGGATATCAGTCCTGGGTGTATATTGGAGGGACTGATATTGAAGCTGAAACTCCAATAGTTTGGGCACCTGATGGGAAGAGATGACTCATTTGAAAAGACCTTGATGCTGGGAAAGATTGAAGGCAAGAGGAGAGGGGGATGACAGAGGATGAGATGGTTGGATGGCATCACTGACTCAATGAACATGAGATTGGTTGAACTCTGGGTGTTGGTGATGGAGAGGGAGGCCTGGTGTACTCTTGTTCATGGGGTTGCAAAGAGTCAGGTATGACTGAATGACTGAATTGAAGTGAACTGAACAGAAATTTTGTCTATTCTCTATGCTTTCACACAACCGAAAACAAACAAACAAACAAAATATGGTATTGTTTCAGCATAGAAAAACTGGATTGTTTTTAATTAAGGTATGGATATGACAAAATCTTGGAACACTGCAAAATCTTCAAATGCATCCTCAAATGAAACGCTGACAGTGCAGGAAGTGTATCATATTGTTCTGAGTTTCATACATTAGCTGACATTCTGCCACTCATACAAATCAGTCCATCCACTTTGAGAAGAAGGAACACAATGTAATCCAGTATCCAGCAGTTTTAGATAAAATACAGGACAGCGAAATTGGAATTCCAGATAACAATTATTTAGTTTAATTGTATTCTGAATATTACATGGGATATATTTATATTAAAAATTACTATTTGAAATATACATCAGTCTGTGTGATGTTTAATTTTGTATCAAATTGAGTAGGCTGTGGGGTATCCAGATATGTAATCAAATATTTTTCTAGGTGTGTGTGTTTGTGTGAGGGTGTTTTTGAATGAGATTAAACCTTAATGTGTGGAATGAACAAAGCAGATTGCCTGCCCTAAGGTGAGTAGCCCCATCCAATCAGTTGAAGGCCTAAAGAGAGCATAAATGCTGGTACTCCAGCTAGGAAGTGGGAGCATCTTTTGCCTGTCTTGGCGCTGAAGGCACTGCTATTCAGTTGTTTTGGGGCTGAAGACATTGGTCTTTTCAGATGCAAACTGAAACACAGGCTCTTTTTATACATCAAGCTTTCAGACTGACACTGGGACCACACCTTTGGTTCTCCTGGGTCTCCAGCTTGCCAACTGTCTATAGATCTTGGGATGTCTTAGCTTTCACAATCATATAAGCCAGTTCTTCACAACTTTCTTTATATGTAAATGTACCCTGTTGGTTCTGTTCTTCTGGGAAACCTTGACAAATACCATCTGAATGTCCTGTATTTTTATTTGCTAAATCTTGTGCCCCTATCTCTGGATTTGCATTTTCTTTAGTAGTTTTAAGATTCAGAATAGTACTAATATTAATAATATTGATACTTCTACTAATAATAAAATTGAAATTGCTTTTCTTTTTCAGAAACCAATAATATATTCATATACTCTAATCGATGCTTTTGAAATGGGTATTGGAGAAGACTCTTGAGAGTCCCTTGGA
Organism: Oreotragus oreotragus; assembly: GCA_006410675.1. NCBI lineage: Eukaryota > Metazoa > Chordata > Mammalia > Artiodactyla > Bovidae > Oreotragus > Oreotragus oreotragus. The sequence goes on from SJYX01008375.1 coordinate 4,698, forward strand.
CTGCAAGGAGATCCAACCAGTCCATTCTGAAGGAGATCAGCCCTGGGTGTTCTTTGGAAGGAATGATGCTAAAGCTGCAACTCCAGTCCTTTGGCCACCTCATGCGAAGAGTTGACTCATTGGAAAAGACTCTGATGCTTGGAGGCATTTGGGGCAGGAGGAGAAGGGGACTGCAGAGGATGAGATGGCTGGATGACATCACAGACTCGATAGATGTAAGTCTGAGTGAACTCCGGGAGTTGGTGATGGACAGGGAGGCCTGGCATGCTGTGATTCATGGGGTTGCAAAGAGTCGGACACGACTGAGCGATTGAACTGAACTGAACTGAATGAACTATTTCATTCAGTTGCTCTAGGAAAAATGTTTTGCTATATGACCTTTATTTTACTAAGCTACATGTTCATGAATACTTGAACTCCAGCTCACAATCACTTATGTGCTCAGTCATGTCTAACTCTCTGCAGCTCCATGGACTCTAGCCTGCCAGGCTTCTCTGTCCAGGGGATTTTTCAGGCAAGAATAGTGGAGTGGGTTGCCATTTCCTCCACCAGGGGATCTTTCTGACTCAGAGATCAAACCCACATCTCCTGCATCTCCTGAATTGGCAAGTGTATTCTTTACCACGGAGCCACCTGGGAAGCCCTGAACTCCAATTATCGAATTTGAGTAGCATGGAGGTCTACCATTTTCTAATTTTAAGGTACACTTTTTTTTAAATCCTGGACTCCAGATGTAGGATGTAAAAAAATGTACCCATAAAAGTATAAAATGGTAGACCTCCATGGTACTCCCTCATGGTACTCAAATTTGAGTATTATCAACAGATGGTTTGGGATGGAGAAAGGTAACTTTCCCAACATCTTGCTAGGTATAAAAATTTAAAGAAAAGGATCTAGTCAGGGAATATCCTGAATAACCACAATTCAGTTCTAATTCAACATAGCTCCACTAACAAGGACCACACTAACTCAATTCTAAGCTGCACTTTGACTCAGCTTCCAGAGTCACAGTGCTTGTTGCAGTCAACATCAAAAGAAACTTGCCTGATACCAGGCCTGTGAGTTGTGACCCAGTGGAGACTGACTAGACAGATGCGGATTGAACTGTATAAATTTATCGTTGCATGGAAAATATTAAATTATTTCCATTAGGAGTGTCACATAAATTAAGATTATTAATTAATGCATAACATTTCAAATTCATTGCTCACTAAACTAGCACTGTAATGAAAGACAAATTCATTGACAGCAACAGAATATGCTGTCTCTTATAATTAGTCACTGGATTCTGAAACTAGAAGTAGGACCAAATGATTTATACATCAAAGAAAAAATATACTATTCAACCACCAGATTTTTTTAATGAAAAATTTCAAGATTGTTTTCAAAGTACTTGTGTTTTCTGCCAGGTATACATAGTTACAGTCACAATGCAGAAAACAAAACTCACAAATTTAATACAGACTATAATTGAAGCAACCATAAAATCTGATACATCAGTTCAGTTCAGTCACTCAGTCGTGTCCGACTCTTTGCAACTCCATGAATCGCAGCACGCCAGGCCTCCCTGTCCATCACCATCTCCCGGAGTTCATTCAGACTCACATCCATCGAGTCAGTGATGCCAACTAGCCATCTCATCCTCGGTCGTCCCCTTCTTCTCCTGCCCCCAATCCCTCCTAGCATCAGAGTCTTTTCCAATGAGTCAACTCTTCGCAAGAGGTGGCCAAAGTACTGGAGTTTCAGCTTTAGCATCATTCCTTCCAAAGAAATCCCAGGGCTGATCTCCTTCAGAATGGACTGGTTGGACCTCCTTGCAGTCCAAGGGACTCTCAAGAGTCTTCTCCAACACCACAGTTCAAAAGCATCAATTCTTTGGCGCTGAGCCTTCTTCACAGTCCAACTCTCACATCCATATCTGATTCATAGATACATGTTATTTTCCCCACATAGCTTTTTCTAAATATTTAATTGGCAATATTCTAAAATTAATATATTTCTACAGAATTCTAGGTTCTTGACCCTGATGAGAAATCTAACCATTATGACCATCCCCCCATGGTGACTTAGGTCCTACTCTCCCGGAATCCATCCTCCAAAGTATTCTGAATTTATAGAGACTGCTTGACAGGCATTTGGGTTGTATTTCTAGAATTCTTTACTGTGTCTCAAAAGTACACTGAAAATTCTGAAGGTGCCAAAGAGGTCAAGATTTCACATTCAGGTTATGAAAAGCAGTCAAATACCTGAAAAGTGACTCAATGAACCCTTCAGACTTAGAGCTGCATGTGAACAAACTGCAGCTTCAAACTCTGATGTGACAGTGAAGAAGAACCTGTATGTACCAGTGCATTCACTTAGCAAGTATGTATTTGGTTCCTATGCTATTTCAAGTATCTGATGCACTGGGTACAGCAGTGAAAGCTCAGAGAAGATGGTTGCACTCATGAGCTCACAGCCCAGCTCATGGGCAACAAACCAATATGTAAACAAGAAATGTCGGGGGTGGAAAGCATTAGGGTGAAAATCAGAGTGGAGGGCACAGAGCCTGACTGAGCAGCTGCGCCACGCTGCACAGTCAGGGAAGCTCTTTCCACTGAAATGACGTGTATGCTGAAGCTGAATTACAGACAGAAGCAGCACTGAAGAGATCTGGGATGTGATTTCCGGGGAGAAGCAAGGGCTGGTACAAAGACCCTGAGCTGCAGATATTGAAGAACAGAAGAAAGAGGAGTGCAGTTGAAATGTAATCAGTAGAAGGAAGAAAGGTCTAAAAGTCAGGGAGATCTTAATGTTTCTCCTTTTTTTTTTTTCTATGAATTCCTTCACAATATTTTAAAAAGAAAAAAAAATACAAACAATGTGTTTTATATAACATATTAAATACTATGTAATACTGATAGCATATATACAAAATATATAGTGTGTGTGTTAGTCACTCAGTCGTGTCTGACTCTTTGTGACCCCATGGACTGTAGCCCGCCAGGCTTCTCTGTACATGGGATTCTCCCAGTAAGAATACTCGAGAGGGTTGCCACTCCCTTCTCCAGAAGATCTTCCCAACCCAGGGATCAAACCCAGGTGTCCCACATTGCAGGCAGATTCTTTACCATCTGAGCCATATGGCACCCTTTCCTCTTGCTTACTTACATACCACAGTACATTTCCAAACAAAGAAATCTATGTTGGTAGAATACTATTAACTTAAATGCAAACCTTGCTCAGATTTCACCAGTTTGAATTTTTTTTTGGTATGTATTTCTATTAGGTTTTATCACATGTGCAGATTCGTGTAACCACCATCACCGTCATTACAGAACTGTTCTATCACCTCCCCCACCCCCCGACAAACACACACAAAGCTCCCTGGAAGCCAGGGACATGTTTTCTATAATGTCACATAAGTTGTTTCTTTTTCACTGGGGGTTTCTTTACAATGTTGCGTTAATTTCTGCTGTAAATGAGGTGAATCGTCTGTATGTATACACATCCCCTCCCTGATGGGCTTCCCTCCCCTCCCCCATCCCATCCATCTGGGTCCCCACAGAGCACTGAGCTGAGCACCCTGTGATACACAGCATATTTCCACTGGCTTTTTGTTTTATACACAGCAGTGCACATACATCAATCCCAATCTCTCAATTCATTTCACCCTGACCATGTCCACCCATCTGTTCTCTAAGTCTGCATCTCTATTCCTGTAAAATTATACTGTTTTTCTAGATTCCACATATATGCATCAATAATTGATATTTGTTTTTCTCTTTCTGACTTACTTCACTCTGTGTGACAGACTTTTTGATTTAACTCAACATAATGTCCTTATGATGCATCCAAATTGCTGCCATGTTACAACAGTTCATTCCTTTTAATTCTGAGCAGTGTTCCAGGTATGGCTGGACCACAGCCTGTTTTCCAATTTACTCACTGAAGGACACCAGAGTTGCTTTACACTCCTACTAAAAATTACTGAAGATACCTAATAGTTTTTGTTTATGCATGTTACATACAGTGATATATACCACGTTAGGGGTTCAAACAGAGGCATTTCAAAATACTTATGTATTAACTTAAAATATCAGTAAGAAATCTATTACAGGTTCATAGAAAGATATTGTTTTATGAGAAATTTTTCCTACAAAAAAATCAGTGAGAAGAATGGCACTGTTTTATATTTTTGCAAACTTATTTAATATCTGGCTTAATAGAAGACTGCTGGATTCTCATACGCATTTCTCCATTCAGTGTGTTGTGATATCACATGCCATGTGACCTCTTGGAATCTCCTCAAAACATACGTGAGAGAATGAGAGGGAACAAGTCAATGTCATCCTGGTTTGATGATCAAGTGCTTTTGACCTTGTGGACCACCTATAAAGGTCTCCAGGATTCTCAAGACTTGCTGAATCACCATGTTAGTGTCTTGGGTAACACAGAAGCTGGATTTTAAAGGAAAAGAAGTTCACTGTAGAGTTTAAACATGCAGTAGCTTTATTTGATTTATACCTTTCTGATATATCACTCCTCTGGTGTGTCTGCGCATAATAAATACCTGGGGTGGCTCAGTTCAGTTCAGTCACTCAGTTGTGTCCGACTCTTTGTGATCCCATGGATATGGCAACTTTGTAGCAGCAGCAACAGCAGCAGGACATGCTGCATGACAGGCCTCCCTGTTCATCACCAACTCCCAGAGTTTACTCAAACTCATGTCCATTGAGTCGGTGATGCCATCCAACCATTTCATCCTCTCATGTCACTGGGGTGTCAAGTGACAGCAAAGAACATGGGAGGGTTTATGGAGGGATTGACTAGGAGGCTCCTGGTAAGACACCATGGTACTCTGGAAGAGGGTGGCAGTGAAAGCAACAGTAATGTAGTGTGTCGTTAAGGTCTTGATCATGAAGCAGATACGGAAGATGAAACAGAGAGGAAACAGGAATCCCTCACATATTTTGCACCTAATCACTAGTGTGTAAGAGTGTGTTAGATAAAACCAGGAGAAGCAACAAGTTTTAGAGTGAATTTGGCAAAAGATAAAAGTGTGTGCATCTAATGAGCCATACAATTATTTTTTTTTCCTTCCTCTTCCAAAGCTGCTATTAAATTGGGGGGTGCATCTTAAATTCAATGACATCTCATATATAAGGAACTACACATCTTCTCTATTCTAATATTGTTTACAGATTAGAACTAAGTATAGATTTCCCCCACCTGCATTTTCTTTTTTTTTAATTTATTTTCTTTTTATTGAAGGATAATTGCTTTACAGAATTTTGCTCTTTTCTGTCAAACCTCAACATGAATCAGCCATAGGTACACATATATACCCTCCCTTTTGAAACTCCCTCCAATCTTTCTCCCCACCCCACCCCTCTAGGTTGACACAGAGCCCCTGTTTGAGTTTCCTGAGCCATACAGCAAATTCCCATTGGCTATCAATTTTACATATGGTAATGTAAGTTTCCATGTTGCTCTTTCCATATATCTTACCCTCTCATCACCCCTCTCCATGTCCATAAATGTCTATTTCTCCACTGTTGCCCTGTAAATAAGTTCTTCACTACCATTCACCTAGATTCTGTGTATATGTGCTAGAAAACGATATTTATCTTTCTCTTTCTGACTCACTTCACTCTGGATAATAGGTTCTGCTGCTGCTGCTGCTGCTAAGTCGCTTCATTCGTGTCCAACTCTGTGTGACCCCACAGACGGCAGCCCATTGGGCTCTGCCATCCCTGGGATTCTCCAGGCAAGAACACTGGAGTGGGTTGCCATTTCCTTCTCCAATGCATGAAAGTGAAAAGTGAAAGCGAAGTCGCTCAGTCTTGTCTGACTCAGCAACCCCATGGACTGCAGCCTACCAGGCTCCTCTGTCCATGGGAGTTTCCAGGCAAGAGTACTGGAGTGGGATGCCACTGCCTTCTGCGATAATAGGTTCTAGGTTCATCCATCTCATCAGAACTGACTCAAATGCATTCCTTTTCATGGCTGAGTAATATTCCATTGTTCCACTGTATATATGTACCACAATTTCTTTATCCATTCATCTGTCAGTGGACATCTAGTTTGCTTCCATGTTCTAGCTATTGTAAATAGCACTGCAATGAACATTGGGATACATATGCCTTTTTCAGTTTTGGTTTCCTTAAAGTACATGCCTAGGAGTGGGATTGCTGGGTCATATGGTGCTTTTATTCCAAGGTTTTTTAAGGAATCTCCATACTGTCTTCCATAGTGGCTGTATCAATTTACATTTCCACCAATAGTGCAAGGGTGTTCTCTTCTGTTCACATCCTCTCCAGCATTTATTATTTGTAGACTTCTTGATAATGGCCATTCTGACTGGTGTAAGGTGATATTTCAATGTAGTTTTGATTTGCACTTTTCTAGTAATGAGTGATTTTGAGCATCTTTTCAGGTGTTAGCCATCTGTATGTCTTCTTTGGAAAAATGTCTGTTCAGGTCTTTTCCACACTTTTTGATTAGGTTGTTTGTTTTTCTGGCATTGAGTTGTATGAGCTGCTTGTATATTTTGGAAATTAATCCTTTGTCAGTTGTTTCATTTGCTATTATTGTCTCCCATTCTGAGGGTTGTCTTTCCTCCTTGCTTATAGTTTCCTTTGCTGTGCAAAAGCTTTTGAGTTTAATCAGGTCCCACTTGTTTACTTTGGTTTTTATTTCCATTACTCTAGGAGGTGGGTCATAGAGGATCTTGCTTTGATTTATGTCACTGAGTGTTCTGCCTAAGTTCTCCTCTAAGAGTTTTATAGTTTCTGGTCTTAAATTTAGGTCTTTAATCCATTTTGATTTTACCTTTGTTTATGGCATTAGGATAGAGAAGGCGATGGCACGCCACTCCAGTATTCTTGCCCGGAGAATCCCATGGACGGAGGAGCCTGGTGGGCTGCAGTCCATGGGGTTGTGAAGAGTTGCACATGACTGAGCGACTTCACTTTCACTTTTCACTTTCATGCATTGGAGAAGGAAATGGCAGCCCACTCCAGTGTTTTTGCCTGGAGAATCCCAGGGACGGTGGAGCCTGGTGGGCTGCCGTCTATGGGGTCACACAGAGTCGGACTCTACCGAAGTGACTTAGCAGCAGCAGCAATAGCATGGTGTTAGGAAGTGTTCTAATTTCATTCTTTTACATGTAGCTGTCCAGTTTTACCAGCACCATTTATTGAAAAGGCTGTCTTTGCCCCATTGTCTATTCTTGCCTCCTTTGTCAAAAATAAGATACCCGTAGGTGCATGGGTTTATTTCTTGGATTTTTATCTTGTTCCACTGGTCCAAATTTTTGTGCCATTACCATACTGTCTTGAGGACTGTAACTTTGTAGTATCCTGAAGTCAGGAAGGTTGATTCTTCTAGCTCCATTCTTCTTTCTCAAGACTGCTTTATCTATGGGGTCTTTTGTTTTTCCATATGAATTGTGAAAATTTTTGTTCTAGTTCTGTGCAAAAGGCCATTGGTAATTTGATAGGGATTGTATTGAATCTGTACATTGCATTTGGTAGTATAGTCATTTTCACAATATTGATTCTTCTTACCCAGGAACATGGAATATCTCTCCCACTGTTTGTCATCTTTGATTTCTTTCATTCAGTTCAGTTCAGTCGCTCAGTTGTGTCTGACTCTTTGTGACCCCATGAATCGCAGCATGTCAGGCCTCCCTGTCCATCACCAACTCCCAGAGTTCACTCAGATTCATGTCCATCGAGTCCGTGATGCCATCCAGCCATCTCATCCTCTGTCGTCTCCTTCTCCTCCTGCCCCCAATCCCTCCCAGCATCAAAGTCTTTTTCAATGAGTCAACTCTTCGAGTGAGGTGGCCAAAGTACTGGAGTTTCAGCTTTAGCATCATTCCAATTTCCAAAGAACACCCAGGGCTGATCTCCTTTAGAATGGACTGGTTGGATCTCCTTGTAGTCCAAGGGACTCTCAAGGGTCTTCTCCAACTCTTTCTTTCATTACTGTCTTATAATTTTCTGTGTACAGTTCTTTTGTCTCCTTACATAAGTTTATTCCTCCGTATTTAATTATTTATGTTGCAATGGTGAATGAGATTGATTTCTTAATTTCTCTTTATGATTTTTCATTGTTAGTATATAGAAATGCAAGTGATTCTGTGTTGATTCTGTATCTTGCAACTTTGCTAAATTCACTGATTAGCTCTAGCAATTTTCTGATACTATCTTTAGAGTTTTCTATGTACAGCATCTTGTAATCTGCAAACAGTGGGAGATTTACTTCTTTTTCCATCTGAATTCCTTTTATTTCTTTTTCTTCTCTGATTGCTGTAGTGAGGACTTCCAAAACTATGTTGAATAATTGTGAAAGTGGACACCCATATCTTGTTCCTGACCTTAGTGGGAATGTTTTCAGTTTTTCACCATTGAGAATAATGTTTGTTGTAGGCTTAGCATATATGGCCTCTATTATGTTGAGGCAGGTTCCTTCTATGCCCATTTGTTGAAGAGTTTTAATCATAAACAGGTGCTGAATTTTGTCACAGGCTTTTTCTGTATCTACTGAGATTATCATATGATTTTTTTATCTTTTAATTTGTTAATATGGTGTATCACATTGATTGATTTGTGTATATTGAAGAATGCTTGCATTCCTCGAATAAACCCAAGCTGATCATGGTGCATGAGCTTTGTGATGTGTTGCTAAGTTCTGTTTGCTAAAATTTTGTTGAGGATTTTTGCATCTATGTTCATCAGTGATACTGGCCTATAGTTTTCTTTTTGTGTGGTGTCTTTGTCTAGTTTTGGTATCAGAGTAACGGTGGCCTCATAGAATGAGTTTGGAAGTGCTTCTTCCTCTGCAATTTTTTGAAAGAGTTTTAGAAGGATAGGCATTGGCTCGTCTCTAAATGTTTGATAGAATTCTCCTGTGAAGCCATCTGGTACTGGGCTTTTGTTTTTTGGGAGATTTTTGATCATAGCCTCCAAAATAAAGTACAGGAGTTCCGGTCAAGATGGCGGAAGAATAGGACGGGGACACCACTTGCTCCCTCACAGATTCATCAAAAGAACATCTCAAGGCTGAGCAAACTCCACAAAACAACTTCTGAATGCGGGCAGAGGACATCAGGCACCCAGAAAAACAGAGCACTGACTTCAAAAGCAGGTAGGGAAAAAATATAAAAGCCGAGAAAAAAAGAGACAAAGGAGGTGGGGAGGGAGCTCCGTCCCGGGAAGGGAAGCCCGTCCCGGGAAGGGAAGCTTAAGAAGAGAGGTTTCCAAACGCCAGGAAACACTCTCCCTGCCGAGTCTGTGGCGAGCCTTGTAAACACAGAGGGCAACATAACAGGAAGGAAAAATAAATGAACAATTAAAACCAACAGATTACAAGCCCAACAGTAACTCGCCCAGCGGAAAAGCAGCGCAAACGCCTGCGTCCGCCATTACCCAGTGGGGGCAGGGCAGGGAGGCGCGGCAGGCGCGGGCTGCGGTGCTTTCAGAATCGGGCAGGA
>SJYX01008375.1:20416-122874 GCA_006410675.1 Oreotragus oreotragus
GCAGCACTGTTTATAATAGCCAGGACATGGAAACAACCTAGATGTCCATCAGCGGATGAATGGATAAGAAAGCTGTGGTATATATACACAATGGAGTATTACTCAGCCATTAAAAAGAATACATTTGAATCAGTTCTAATAAGATGGATGAAACTGGAACCAATTATACAGAGTGAAGTAAGCCAGAAAGAAAAACACCAATACAGTATACTAACACATATATATGGAATTTAGAAAGATGGTAATGAGGACCCTGTATGCAAGACAGCAAAAGAGATACAGATGTGTAGAGCGGACTTATGGACTCTGAGGGAGAAGGAGAGGGAGAGGGAGAGGGAGAGGGAGGGATGATTTGGGAGAATAGCATTGAAATATGTATACTATCATGTAAGAAGTGAATTGCCAGTCTATGTTCAATGCAGGATGCAGGATGCTTGGGGCTGGTGTATGGGGATGATCTGGAGGGAAGATGTGGGGTGGGAGGCGGGAGGGGGGTTCATGTTTGGGAGTTCGTGTAAAAAAATAAATAAATACAAAAAATTAAAAAAAAAAAATAAAGTATATATACAGACCTTAAAAAAAAAAAAATAAAGTACAATAGCTTGAGCCAGCATTAACAAAGTATAGTTTTTTAAAAGCAGTTTTATAACAAGTTTTATAAGTAGGAATGCACAAATATTTAATGATTCCATTTTCCTTTCCATGTTGTTGATAACTTAGTTAGAAATAAACACGGCAGAGTCAGAACAAAGGATGTTAACTCTAGGCCAACATATCACTCAAGTAGTGTAATAATACTCACCTTTTTCAGATATTCATCTTGCTCAATTCCCCCAGAGGATACTATATAAACAAAATTATTTTATTGAAGTAAAAACTGAGGTATATATTTAGACCCAGATATAAACAGAGATGCCTCAGTATCAGCAACAGATAATTAGAGTGTTCCTTGAGTGCCAAGGAATGTTCCTATAACAGATTCCAAGTCATGGGAAAGGTACTATCTAAATCCTTCAAGAATAAATTATAAACACAAAGTGAGAATGATAGGCTTCATCTTATAACGCAGTGACTATTATTCAGTTGGGAGAAAGACAGACAGAAAGAGAGAAAGCAATTTTCTTTTTGCATCTCAACTATTAAGGTTCTTTTTTCCCTTCATCTTTTCAATATACCTCAGATCTTTCACATGGTATTAGAAAACAAAATCTATGCCTAGATTATCAGATTATGATCACACAGAATTCAAAGGCAAATTCATTTTCCTGCAGACTACTATTTGCTCACCACCACTTGCACATCTTCTCCTGAACAACGATTCAGTACAGTCTTTGGTTCAGGATGTCCAGGGATATTTTTAAAAATATTTTATCTCCAACACAAACTTTGCTTCCATTTGAGTGTTTGGCTAATACCTTGGTGTTATGCTTCAAGGAGGTAGATGATTAGTTACCTGTTAAAAACAGACCTGTTTTTATTTGGAATAAAAGGCAGGCAGGCCTGGGTTACTTAATAATTAAATTCTATGATGGGGCTTCTTACATACTCCCTGGTTCAGTCAAACTGAAGAAATTATTCCCTGAGAATGTTTATAGCTTTTCACACATTACTCTTGGAAAAAAAGTGAAATTTTATTTATCTACCTAAAGGAAACTGAAGCTTCACTTTCTTTGTGAAGACATCTCTTTCCTCCACAGAATTAGTCAGTTTGTTTCTTTTTTCTATGCTTCCCTCACATTGTGCTAACAACTGCCTCTTGGCTATATTCAAATGAGCAAGTGAGTAGCCTGGGTTCCTTTATGGCAGAGCCTGTGTCTAGTTTGCTTCTGTGCTACTTGCAGCTCGTGCAAACACTTTTGCATGGTGGGTGTTCAGTTTGCCTTCACACATATACATACACTCATGCATGCTAAGTCAATTCAGTTGTGTCCAACTCTTGGCGACCCTATGGACTGAAGCTCGCCAGGCTCCCCTGTCCATGGGATTCTCCGGGAAAGAATACTGGAGTCAGTTGCTGTGCCCTTCTCCAGGGCATCTTCTTGACCCAGGAATTGAACCCATGTCTCTTACATTTCCTGCACTGGCAGGTGCATTCTTGTGCACACATGTACACAGGTAATTTTACAAATGTATAGCTACATTTCATTAAATAATCATGTTTATGCTGTCATACTGAAAGTCCTCCAAAGGTGAGAATTAAATAAACCACATCACAGTGTGGGTCAATTTCACTTATTTGTTTACTGCTTAACAATGAGTTCCAAGCACCCGATTCATTTCTTCATATTTAAAACCTCCATCATCTACAATAACACAAAGAGTAAATGCATGGACACATAGACGCATCACATAAAAGATTTCTGAAATTTAAGGGATGTCACGTTTTTTAAATGACATTCCAAATGAAAACCCTTGAGTTTGGACTCTTTGTCTGGATACTATTAATATAACTGGTTATTCAGGGTTGCCTGAATAACAGATGCCTTCTCTCTGGGAGAAGGGAAGGCAGACTGCGCCAATGAAGTGGCAACTGTTGGAAGCACTCACAGGGAACAGTGACAGAGAATGTTTTGACTTCCTTGGATGAACAACTGAGTCAGCCACATCGGCACTGAGGAAGAGTGAGGCTACATAATATCAGAGCAGCCAGATCACTCTCCCAGCCAGGAAAACACTCCTAGTACTCACTGAGGCAAGGTCCACCATGTACATCCAGGAAAGTGCTAGAAGTGCAACTGCCCGTTAGCTACACCACATTCAAAGCATGAGCATCAAAGCAGAATTAAGAACTATAGGGAAAAAATCCACTGAGAAGAGACACAAAACAATTACAGTTACCTCTATCTTTGTTTGTGTGTGCTCAATTGTGTCCAGCTCTTTGCACCTCCATGAACTGTATTTAAGGAAATCCAAAAGCTAACATTGGAGAGTAAAAAACATATGCATCCCCAAGTCATAAACCGGGAATGCAAGACTGTCTTCAAACATGAAGTAGGTGATAGACTCTGGAGTCACTGAGTATTTCATGAAAGATGAGGTTTTGAACAGGACCCTGAAATATAGGAACAATGTGAATAGGTGATACAAAATGCGCTTGAGCATTAAGGAATTAATTTACAATGGATTTGGAACCCCAAGGACTAGAAAAAGAAGAGTCAAAAGAAGGTCTCTCTCCTCTGAGCTTGAATCAGAGGGATTCAGAGCTTGAATCCCTAGGAGGCAGCCTTTGCACTGTCAAAGCTAAAATAATTGAAAGCAACACTGTTAAGCAATGGTTAAGAGATGACCAAGCATTCTTGATTTTCCTGTTGGCTCAGATGGTAAAGAATCCACCTGCAATGAAGGAGACCTGGATCTGATCCCTGGGTTGAGAAGATCCCCTGGATAAGGGAATGACAATCCACTCCAGTTTTCTTTCCTGGAGAATCCCAAGGACAGAGGAGCCTGGTGGGCTATAGTCCATGAGGTTGCAAACAGTTGAACATGACTGAGTCACACACACACACAGCATTCTAAGTGCAGGAAATTATGCCTTTGTTTAAGCAGTTTTGAATTGGAAATCCCAAGTTTATACAAAGTAAAAATTCAACTGAAAGAATAAAATAAAATCGCATAGTCATATCAGCTCAGAATTTTTAGAGTTTACAAAGTGCTGCTGCAAAAATCCGGAGAAGGCAATGGCACCCCACTCCAGTACTCTTGCCTGGAAACGCCCATGGATGGAGGAGCCTGGAGGGCTGCAGTCCCTGGGGTCGCTGAGGGTCAGACACGACTGAGCGACTTCACTTTCACTTTTCACTTTCATGCACTGGAGAAGGAAATGGCAACCCACTCCAGTATTCTTGCTTGAAGAATCCCAGGGATTGGGGAGCCTGGTGGGCTGCCGTCTATGGGGTCACACAGAGTCGTACACGACTGAAGTGACTTAGCAGCAGCAGAAGCAGCTGCAAAAATCACATCAATCGATCCTCACCAATCTTCATGGAAAAACCCTGTGTAGAAGTGAGTCTTGGCAAGGTGAGGATGATGTCGGTGACTGGCTAGCCCCTGAGAGCACCAAGACTTGACATCGTATTTACTTCCTACCACAAGACACGGGCCTCTTAACTGTAAAAGTCTACCAAATAATGCTCTAACAAAGCCTCCCTGACATAGTTGATGCATAATCCAGCTGTTACAACAAAATCAATACACATTATCAATAACATACTTATCATAGCAAGGGACACAGAACTAGTACAGGCGCTCTCTAGATACAGAGATTTAAGAGGCAGTTTCCCTGCCTGAGATCCAGACAATAGAGAGAAGAACATCTTAATACAAGTCTCTGCCCCAAACTATTTAAGATCAATATTGACAAGCTACTAATGTTTCTATCAATCAAAACTATAATTTTAGATTGATTGTAGTGTCATCTCTTCTTCAAAAGACAGTGTGGATGGTAGAAAAGGAAAAGACACCTTAAATTATATTTCCTCTCTTTTTTCCCCTCTAAACATCTGGAACCATATGTGGAACCATTTCAGCCATATTTGGAACTATTACAACAACAGCAGTAACAAGCTATGAATCTTAACAAAAATTGATTTTTCCATTTTCACATTTGGGTTTGTGGCTTTCAAAATTTCCAGTTAAAATTCAACATTAGATAACTTTTAGTACTCAGTCAGTGCCTTTCCCTTTTTAAAAAAGGATATATATATATATATATATATATACATACAATATATTAAACTTTAGATTCATCTATGAATTCCTTTTAAGACACAGGTATAGCAGAACAAACCGTTGTGGAAATTTTTGCATTAATTGAAAAGAAAAAACCCACAGCACTATTTTTTTAAATGTAATGTTTCAAGAACATTTTCCTGCAATGGACAAAGACATCTAAATGGAATAAACGACTCTTGCTGCTTGTGTCACATTTCTGAGGCAGGCCCAAGGCTAAGCCAGCACTTTCCTCAAACTGCCTGGAATGTGCACTTTATTGATCTGCTGGGTCTCACCCAGGAACTGTGCCTGTGGAAGTTGCAGCAGTCACTGTGACCGTGACGGAGCTTATATTAAGGCTTTGAAACAGATGTAGTAACTTGGCCCATGACTAGTCTCTCAGAAACCCCTTGGGTAAAATAGCAGGCCTAATGTTAAAATCCTAAAGCTTTCCCTAGGGCCTCTAAACCAGCTGAAACAGTGTAATTTCCACAGATACAGAGCTGATGCCTCAGGTGTGAAAAGAAAGGAGCATTGTAAATTAAAATAGACTCTCTGACAGTCTTTGGCCAAAATCAAGCTTGCTTATCTGTGTGTTTAAGCATGGTGTAGAAATAGTTTTATAAATGGTTTTTAAGTTGGACATATTTAAAAATTAAAATCATGTTAATTGCTTTTACCTTCTTAATAAAGGATATACATAGTATATAAAATATATAGATATATAGAGAGTATTAAACTATAGATTCAACTATGAATTCTTTTTAAGACATAGATACCATAACATCCTTAATTGGTATCTAAAGAAGAGACATGTCCTCCATTCCATACATTTCCAAATTCAGCCCTTCTCTATTTTTACATGACCCAGATAGAGCTAGTCACAGGAAACACTTTGCCCAGTGTGACTGAGCTTATAGTCTCTAGGGTATGTATCCTAAACTAATTCGCGTTTGATTCACTTCCACAACAATGCTCAGGGAGATGGTACTATACACTTGCTGGAGGTAGGCTACCAAATTGTCTTAAATGAGTCAGTTTCACAGCTGCTGAAAGGGTCCCAAGATTGCCCTTGAATGAGAAGTAAGCTAAGACTTACTCCTTAGAAGTTGCGTTTTATGTACTCTAGAATAAAGCCTATGCTGCTTATAAATAACAAGATGACAATCACCATTATATAACTAATGGCTTCATAATTTTGATTTTGACTTGTTCTAAAATCTATACCCCGTTGAAAAAGTGATCTAATATTTAGAGACTTGTAGGTGCAACAGACTGTGAGAAATGAATAAGCTGTCAGAAATAACTACAGTCATATCTGTCAGGATGGAAGCGAATCTGGCCGGCAGTAAAGGAGAGGCTGACTTATATAAGCAGCCCCAGCAACTGTCAAACAAACCTTACATGTGATGTTTTTCCATATATTTTCTACACAATATCCCACATAACCATCACATCAGTCCAATGAAAGAAGAATGACTATTGCTAATTTAGAGATGAAAAAAGCTACAGCTTAGAGAAAAACGGGGGGATCACCAAGTTAGTAAGATTAAGCCAAGGCTCAGACAGCAAGGTGATGATCCTAAGATCACACAGCTGATACATGACAGCACCAGAATTTGAATCCCTACAAGTCTGACTCAAAGGCAGAGTTTTCATCAATATCATGTGGCCTCCTGGTGGGTTCTATAGCTTCTTCATGTGTCTAAACTATTCAGCATATGGTTACTATTATCAGACAACAGCTAGGTGTTTTGGGTATATCAACTCATTAAATTCATAGAACAACCTTGTGAGAAAGGAGATTTTATAACTCGCATTTTACAAAAGAGAAAATTGCCTGTGCTCACACCCAGCAGAGCCCTGGGGATGGTGTACTTTCCTGAACCACTAAGTACAAAAACAGCAAAACAGATGTCAAACTTATTATTTTCACTATTTTAAAATCAGTTAGAATGATAAACCATAAATAATAGCTTTCCTCACAGATTAGAAATCATCACTGCCAAAGGACATATTTTTATAATTAATACTTAGAGCTTTACCATAAGTAAAAATAAAATTAATGCCTTTTCTTATAACTGAACATTTCTTCAGAAAAAAAAAAAAAAAAAAACACTAAGTCTAATCTTCCTGAAAGAAAATCATATCACTGGTACATCCATAAGTAATTATTGTAAAAAATTTGAGAAACATAATCCCCTTTTTATAAAAGGTACTTCGCTGGTGTTAGCTTTTTCTGACAAGATAAATGTGTTGACTTACGTAAGTAGTAGAAAATCAATACTGGTTATGGGAAAAAACAAGACAAGATCATCTTGGGATTTAAAAAATACGTCCTGCATTCTCATCCCCTCTCAACTTTTTAAGGTTGACCCAAGGAGAGAATGAGTCACTCCACAGGTGGGCTGAGAACATGCCAGAGCCAACATCTTCTCTGAATTCAGCCTACTACAGAATTATAAAGTAGATGGAGTTTGTCTCGGTTCCCTTCCCGGTCTTTCTGAGTGTCTCTCTTCTCCACTCTGTGGTCGCCCACGTCCCAGTACAGGCATTCACCTTGCTTTCTGTCAGCTGAAACCTAAATGCTTCTGAGTTTCACAAGCCAGCAGCTCTTCCAGAATTTGATTTTCACTGAGAATTCTGTTTGCCTTGCCAGGAACATTTTCCCCATTGTCAGTGTTTTCAAATCAAGAGCTCTGAAGCCCGAGAGTTCCTCTGGGGCTACCCCAGTAGTGCCAAGAAAACTGAAAGGGCAAAACAATGTTCCTTCTCCTCACCGTGAAACAAAACGTCTCTTCTTTTACCAGCTTTACAGATCAAGATTCTGTGGAGCAGTTCTCAAATGGGTGAAGTGAAGGTTCTTATATGGGTACACTTTTCATAATATTCTCTTAATAAGCTTGCTTTTTTCTTCCTCAAACCTCCCAAACCCTTTACCCCTTACCTAATTACATCACCAAATTACAAAATGTTATGGGTCTCCACCCATCTTCTCTTTCTCCTTTCTTAATAAAGTCCAAGCCTTCATGTGCCTCTGACTCTCATCTTTGCAAGGCCTTTGCTGTATGGGTTTACCTCCCTCTTTTCATTCTAACATCTCCCATATTTTAAAAAAAAGTCCTCTTAGTCTCATCATCTCCGTCAGCTACTGCCACATCTCAATTCCTCAACTGCTTTTCAGAGGGGAAAAAAAAAAAAAAAAAAACCTTTGAAGAGTTACCTACGCATGTTGTCAGCTCTCTCCCGTGTTGTTCATCCTTGACTTCCCCCCAGCCTTGCATCAGTCTACATAACTTCACCAGTTCTCCTTATGTTATACACAAAGTGATCTTCATGTTTAGACGTGATTGGACCTGCTTTGATTCCTGGGTCCCCAGCCTTCCCAGCAGCATTTGGCACATCAGCCACCCCCTATCTTGACGTCATCTTGGTCACTGACTCAGCTCAGCTTTTTGGCCACCTGCTCACCTCTCTTGGCTTCCTGTAGCCATTCTACAGTAGCGCCTGCTAGCTCTTCCTCTAACCCAGCTCTTGATATTGGAATTCCTTGGTCATCAGTCCTGGCTCCTTCTATCTCTCTCTCTGCATATAGCCTTCTTAGGTTGCCTCATCCATACAACATAATTTCTGTGCCAAGAATGCCAAAATTTATACCTGAGGACCAGGATAATATATCCCAAAACCTACTTGAGATGCAAGCATCTCAGATATACCTTTTCCTAAATGGAACTCTTCAACTTCCCCCTCAAAGTATGTCTTCCTGTTCAGGAAATAGCATGAATCTATCTAATCTTCAACACTGAGAGCTCCCTTCTCTCTCATCTTCCTCATCCAATTGTTTGCCAAATCTAATCCAGTCTGTTACCTATACCTATATTCATACATTATTTTTTTCAGCCTTACCTTCTCCATCTGTAACAGCAAAGCTTCAGCTGTGACATCTTCCTTTACATGGATAAAGGCAAGAGTCTCCTGGCTGTTTTCTCCATGCACCTCCCCTCTTCCAATTCACACTGTTGAGTAACAGTCTTAAAAAGTACATCAGATTATGTCACTCTCCTTTTTAAAGTTCAATAAGACATTCTACTAAACTGAAAACAAAGTTAGAATTCCTAAACATGCCCACAAAATGTTGCATGATCTGTCTTCATCTGGGAGTTGGTGATGGACAGGGCAGTCTGGCATGCTGCAGTCCATGGGGCAAAGAGTCAGACATGACTGAGTGACTGAACTGAACTGTCTCCTGCCTAGGTTTCTAATTCTCTTCCAAGCTCACAGCACACCAGCCCGACTGGTACCCTGTCAGTTACTCAAATGCATCAAGATTATTCCTAGCTAATATTTCTTTTTCTTGTAGATTCCTCTACCTTGAAATATCTTCCCTCTCTTGTTAACCTCCCTCACCTCTTCTTACGCTTCAGATCTAAGTTCAAATATTACATCCTCAAATATCTTGTCTGACACAACCTACATAACCTAAGTTAATCCCACTACTCTCTTATTTCAGTATATTTATTCATTTTTTGTTTGCTTTTTGTCACCTAACTAAACTACAATCTCCATGATTGCAAGAAGTAGATATTTCCAAAATGCTGTATATCCAGCACCTATGACAGTGCACAGGGAGAAGGAAAATGGCAACCTACTCCAATATTCTTGTCTGGAGAATCCTGTGGACAGTGGAGCCTGGAGGGCTACTGTCCATAGAGTTGCACAGAGTCAGACACGATTGAAGTGACTTAGCATGCATGCATGCATGACAGTACATGCAGGAGGTGATAGAGAATTACATGTAAATTAGGAACAGAAAAGATTTTGACTATTTAAAATAACTCTTCCCATTGCAGTGGCCACTCCCTCAACTCTAATATGGGCCTTATAAAAAGGAGGCTGGTGGGAGACTTACAAGCTCCTGTTTTCATTCACAGCAAGACTTCTCCATCCACACCTACAATTCCTATTACAATATCTATTTTTGTCACATCATCACTGACTGCTTGGAGATGAAAAAAAGACAAAGAAAATGAGAGGAGGATAAAGAGAAAATGATTTAATTTTCATAGCTGAAGCAGATTTGATATGTAAGAAATATTCTCACCATTTTCTTTTAAGATTCTGCCTATAAAAACGTACTCCATAGAAAAATCTATTGTCTCTATAATGAATACTTGCACATGCAATCTCCATTACTGGTAATGTTTGCAAAGACCAGATATATAGCTCCAATCTTTAGAAGGAAGCATCCTACAAACTCTAGTATCATATTTATCTCCTCTAGTGTATTTAGCACTAGAAATGAAATCCTGCTTACTGCTATAAGAAAAGATAAAAATGTGAGTTAGCTCTATTAGCTCTGAAGCAGATTATTTCACAACCCATACTTTGAAACAATAACTCATTCAATACTCTCCCAGTGACATGGAAAAAGTAATACAATCTTCAGATGTGCCTAAGCAGTTTCCAAGAGAATTACTAAGACATTTAAAGAATCTAACATTAAGTTCTAAAACTCCAGTTATTACTGCAGTTAAGTTTTTATAATGGGTACCTTGAAAAATAATAATTTCAATCTAAAATNAACAATAACTCATTCAATACTCTCCCAGTGACATGGAAAAAGTAATACAATCTTCAGATGTGCCTAAGCAGTTTCCAAGAGAATTACTAAGACATTTAAAGAATCTAACATTAAGTTCTAAAACTCCAGTTATTACTGCAGTTAAGTTTTTATAATGGGTACCTTGAAAAATAATAATTTCAATCTAAAATTACTAATTGAAGTTATAAAATGAGTCACAATTTCAGTTTTCCCTAAGCACTTGTTCAAGAATCTAAATGTTCAATAACTATCTTATTTTTCCTGCTTAAAAAAAAAAAGAAGGCTATATGGTTGTAAAAGCAAAAAAAAAAAAAAAAAGACAAAAGAAGTTCTCTTATCTATAGCTACTATAATATGGGTATTGGTCAAAATATTAGGAGTGATGGGAAAACTGCAAATGGAATACACTGAATTTATTGTGTAACTTAAAAGCAAATGGTAATGAATAATAAAAAAATGTGAGTGATGTATTTATTCAACTTGATTTCATCTGAGAATGACAAAGAAACAATGGGCAGGGTGGCTCAGTGGTAAAGAATCCCCTGACAATAAAAGAGACATGGATTTGATCCCTGATCCACGAAGATCCAACATGTCCTAGAGCAACAAAGCCAGAGAGACAAGACTGTTGAGGCCATGCTCTAGAGTCCAGAACTACTGAGCCCATGGGCCACAACTTAAAGCCTCATGACCTAGAGCCCATGCTCTGCAACAAGAGAAACCAGTGCAGAAAAGAAGTCTGTGCACACAACTAGAGAAGAGCCCTCATAGCAACAAGGACCTAGCACAGCCACAAATAAATAAACAAGTAAATAATTTCAGGAAAGGTAAAAAAATAGTTGCCTTTAAAAAAAAGAAGAAGCAATGGCAATTATAGTCATTAATAAGTCTTCAAAATCCGTTTGCTCATTCAACAGACATTTTCAGACTCTACAAAACACAAAGCACTCGGCTTGGAATGAAAGAGGATACATAGAAGGTACGTATGTTCCTTCACTCAATACATATCATGCAAGCAGTCATTCAAAAAGCATCTCTTCAGTTCAGTTCAGTTGCTCAGTCATGTCTGACTCTTTATGACCCCATGAATTGCAGCACGCCAGGCCTCCTGTCCATCACCAACTCCAGGAGTTCACTCAGATTCACGTCCATCAAGTCATTGATGCCATCCAGCCATCTCATCCTCTGTCACCCCCTTCTCCTCCTGCCCCCAGTCCCTCCCAGCATCAGAGTCTTTTCCAATGAGTCAATTCTTCTCATGAGGTGGCCAAAGTACTGGAGTTTCAGCTTTAGGATCATTCCTTCCAAAGAAATCCCAGGGCTGATCTCCTTCAGAATGGACTGGTTGGATCTCCTTGCAGTCCAAGGGACTCTCAAGAGTCTTCTCCAACACCACAGTTCAAAAGCATCAATTCTTTTCCCAGCATCAGAGTCTTTTCCAATGAGTCAATTCTTCTCATGAGGTGGCCAAAGTACAGGAGTTTCAGCTTTAGGATCATTCCTTCCAAAGAAATCCCAGGGCTGATCTCCTTCAGAATGGACTGGTTGGATCTCCTTGCAGTCCAAGGGACTCTCAAGAGTCTTCTCCAACACCACAGTTCAAAAGCATCAATTCTTTGGTGCTCAGCTATCTTCACAGTCCAACTCTCACATCCATACATGACTACTGGAAAAACCATAGCCTTGACTAGACGGACCTTAGTTGGCAAAGTAATGTCTCTGCTTTTGAATATGCTATCTAGGATGATCATAACTTTTCTTCCAAGGAGTAAGCATTCTTTAATTTCATGGTGCAGTGTCTTATTCTGTATTTAATAACTTGGACAACAATTCAAGCTATCTTTTGTAACTAGGCACATTAGCATATGGGACTGGTGTCAGATGTAATTATGGAAGAAAAAAAATGCATGGTACAGTTTATCCAATGACTTAAAATCCTCCAAAAGGCATAAAACTCGTTGTGTTAAGGAGTAGTGATGTGATAAGACAGCTTAAAAGGAGATGCATTATATGGTTAGAACTTTGAATAATCACAAAGTGATTATTCAAGAAAATTAGAGATACCAAGGGAACATTTCATGCAAAGATGTGCACAATAAAGGACAGAAAAGGACTGCACCTAACAGAAGCAGAAGATATTACAAAATGGTGGCAAGAATACACAGAAGAACTATACAAAAAAGATCTCCATGACCCAGATAACCATGATGGTGCACTCACTCACCTAGAGCCAGACATCCTGGGATGTGAATTCAAGTGGGCCTTAGGAAGCATTGTTACAAACAAAGCTAGTGGAGCTGATGGAATTCCACTTGAGCTATTTCAAGTCCTAAAGATGATGCTGTGAAAGTGCTGCAGTCAATATGCCAGCAAATTTAGAAAACTCAGCAGAGGGCACAGGACTGGGAATGTCAGTTTTCATTGCAATCCTAAAGAAAGGCAATGCCAAAGAATGCTCAAACTACCACACAATTGAACTCATCTCATAGCTATTAAAGTAATGCTCAAAATTCTCCAAGCCAAACTTCAACAGTACATGAATCAAGAACTTCCAGATGTTCAAGCTGGTCTTAGAAAAGGCAGAGGAACCAGAGATCAAATTGCCAACATCCACTGGATCATTGAAAAAGCAAGACATTTCCAGAAAACATCTACTTCTGCTTTATTGACTACCCCAAAGCCTTTGACTGTGTGGATCACAATAAACTGTGGAAAATTCTGAAAGAGATGGGAATACCTGACCTGCCTCCTGAGAAATCTGTATGCAGGTCAAGAAGCAAGAGTAATGGACGTGGAACAACAGACTGGTTCTTTATTGGGAAAGGAGTACATCAAGGCTGTATATTGTTACCCTGCTTATTTAACTAATATGCAGAGTACATCATGAGAAATGCTGGGCTGGATGAAGCACAAGCTGGAATCAAGATTGCTGGGAGAAATATCGATACTTTTACCTGGAGGATCCCATGGAGGGAGGAGGATGGTAGGCTACAGTCCATGGGGTCACAAAGAGTCGGACATGACTGAGCGACTTCACACACACATGACAGAAAGTGAAGAGGAACTGAGTCTCTTGATGAAAGTGAAAGAAGAGAGCGAAAAAGCTGGTTTAAAACTCAATATTCAAAAAACAAAGATCACGGCATCTGGTCCCATCACTTCAGGGCAAATAGGTGGGGAAAAAAGGGAAATAGTGACAGACTTTATTTTCTTGGGCTCAATCACTGAAGATGGTGACTAAAGCCATGAAATTAAAAGACACTGGCTCCTCGGAAGAAAGGCTATGACAAACCTAGACAGCATATTAAAAGGTAGAGACATTACTTTGCCAACAAAGGTCTGTCTAGTCAAAGCTATGGTTTTTCCAGTAGTCATGTATGGATGTGAGAGTTGGACCATAAAGAAAACTGAGCATCGAAAAATTCATGCTTTTGAACTGTGGTGTTCTAGAAAACTCTTGAGAGTCCCTTAGACTGCAAGGAGATCCAACCAGTTCATCCTAAAGGAAATCAGTCCTGAATAATCATTGGGAAAACTGATGCTTAAGCTGAAGCTCCAATACTTCAGCCATCAGATGTGAAGAATTGACTCTGGAAAAGACCCTGATGCTGGGAAAGATTTAAGACAGGAGGAGAAAGGAATAGCAGAGGGTGAGATGGTTGGATGGCTTCAGCACCTCTATGGACATGAGTTTGAGGATGCTCCGGGAGTTGGTGAAGGATAGGGAAGCCTGGAGTGCAGCAGTCCATGGAGTTGCAAAGAGTCGGACGTGACTAAGCATGAACTGAACTGAGCTATACAAAAACTTCTGCAAAGAAATGTTCTAACTCTCAAAAGTACCATGTAAATCAGTCGTTTGTTACCTCAAACACTGATACCACATGCAGATTTACATATATCTACAAGAACACTATACAGAAAACTCTTATTCTTCACCAGTAAGGACTTCCTTCATGCTGTTCATCATAAAAGATAAAATATAACAATAATAACAGTCTACATTGAAGGGAAACAACTTATAAGCCCATCACTGTGTTAAGCACTTGACATGCATCATTTATACACTTGACATGCATGCAGAAATCCTGCAAGTGGAGGGGCTCCATGATCATTTTATAAAATGAAGAAACAGAGATAAGGATCACCTAAGGGTAACTCATCTGAGATCACCCAGAGAGTTAATAGCTGGGCTTGTACTGAAGCCAGGTCTCTGACTTGAAGCTTTTGCTCCCCAAGACAAAGGTATAGCAGGGAGGACAGAGTGCTAAAATTAGGTCCGTAAGTTCTGGTTCTCATATGATCCACTGTTCATTACGCAGTATCTGTTGGCAACTAGTATTCTCAAATCACCTGAGTTATCTAACAAGTCATTGGCCCTGATGAAATGCCTGCTGGGTACAGTCACTTCACTTAAACCAAGGAATCAGAGTTGAGAATAAACTATGGGAAAGAGAAAAGTAAACCCTGTCCATTCATCAGTTTTCTCTCAACCCACATAAGATCATTCTTATAAAAGAAAGAAGAGGGATGTTTCTCCAGTTAAGTAAACTGTCCTGTAAATATTTTCATGTTTTTCAAATGCATATTCAGCTTTACATGTCATTGACATGTGGAGTCAGTGATATTCTATATACAGTTAATGGCTCATATTCAACTGTGCAAGCTTGTAATTTCCAAAATGACATATGAAAATAATGTCACAATAAGACAAAGGAGAGGGACAGTAAAAAAGATAAAATACAAAGTATTCACGTAAAAGAATTCTTGGAAATTTTTCTTGGGTCTTTATGGAAAATTCATACTCTTTCAAAGAAAAAGTAAACTTCTAAGTTTGGTATATATAAGTAGATGTTTATAACATCATGAATTGGGGGAAAAAACATAAGTTTGTGACAAGGCTACAAAGAAGTCCAGAATAACGTGTAGTTGTCAGAAATTACTGATATAATGATTGTTTAAAAAAATGTATAAGGTTTATAAAAGTTATTTTAGAAATTTTGTTAAAATATTCACTTACAAATGACACAGCAATATAGATTTAAAAATTATGCATATATTAAAAACATAATAGTTTTTGCTCTGAGAAGAATAAATCCTTGATAGATAACTTAAAGCATTCAGACAATGTGCCTTAGCAAATTGTGGAATCTCAAATTTCATGAAGCCCAGTTGTAAACAAGATGAGGTAATTCTGCATTTTCCTCATGAGTCCACTAACTGATGGCATATGCTTACATTTTTCAGCTCTGAACAATGTCAGCATACCACCAGGAAACACAGCCAGAATTACATCATAACACATGCTTTTTTTTTAAGTGACAAAATAACTATCTCTGCATTAGCATAACTTTCAAACAGTGTTGGCAAAGACCTCTGTTTCCAAAAATAGGCATAATTTATATTAATAAAGTTCATATACCAATAAGACTCTGGGTGAATTACTGGAATTGACATGCATAAGATAAAAATTTCACTCATTCAGTGAATTCAATTGATATTGATTGCCTATTCCCTGCAAGGCATTTTGCTGTGTGTAGCAGGCAAAATAAAAACTGCTAGTTCTAGGCCTTTCACAAGCTTTACACAGAGAAGCAGAAATGAAAAGAAGTCCTTCTTATTACATAATTAATTGTATCCAAAATTCTAAGCCATGCTTTTAAATCATTTATTCATTAAAACAAAATTACTGCCTTATGACCCAGCAATCCCACGGCTGGGCATACCAGAATTGAAAGAGACACGTGTACCCCAATGTTCATCGCAGCACTGTTTATAATAGCCAGGACACGGAAACAACCTAGATGTCCATCAGCAGATGAATGGATAAGAAAGCTGTGGTACATATACACAATGGAGTATTACTCCGCCATTAAAAAGAATACATTTGAATCAGTTCTAATAAGATGGATGCAACTGGAGCTGATTATACAGAGTGAAGTAAGCCAGAAAGAAAAACACCAATACAGTACGCTGCTGCTGCTGCTAAGTCACTTCAGTCGTGTTCGACTCTGTGTGACCCCATAGACGGCAGCCCCACCAGGCTACCCCATCCCTGGGATTCTCCAGGCAAGAACACTGGAGTGGGTTGCCATTTCCTTCTCCAATGCATGGAAGAGAAAAGTGAAAGTGAAGTCGCTCAGTCTGATTGTTAGCGACCCCACGGACTGCAGCCCACCAGGCTACTCCGTCCATTGGATTTTCCAGGCAAGAGTACTGGGGTGGGGTGCCATTGCCTTCCCCCCAATACAGTATACTGACACATATATATGGAATTTAGAAAGATGGTAATGATAACCCTGTATGCGAGACAGCAAAAGAGACACAGATGTATAGAATGGACTTTTGGACTCTGTGGGAGAGGGAGAGAGTGGGATGATTTGGGAGAATGACACTGAAACACGTATACTATCATGTAAGAAACGAATCACCAGTCTATGTTTGATACAGGATACAGGATGCTTGGGGCTGGTACACAGGGATGATCTAGAGAGATGATATGGGGTGGGAGGTGGGAAGGGGGCTCAGGATTGGGAACTCATGTACACCCATGGAGGATTCATATCAATGTATGGCAAAACCAATACAGTATTTTAAAGTAAAATAAAGTAAAAATAAAAATTAAAAAAAATTAAATAAAATTACTGAGCCCTTCACAATTCTTCTCATCACAATGCTCTGGGCAGGTATTTGCTCTTGGCATTTGAGATGAAACTGAGATATCATGCTGGAACTAGAGACCAGACTGAGATAGGAAGCCTAGAAAAGCCTCAAAACATTTGAAGAGCCCAACAACAGCTTGGTGTTTTTTATGGGCAAAGAAAACTGAGAACCAAGCCATCTCTGTGCTGTGCACTCTGTCACTTCTGCTGTGTCCTAGTCTTTGTGAACCAAGCCATCCATACTATGTCTATTTCCCAAGCCCTTACCTGTTACTTCCTAAAATTCACTATAGTTATTTTACAGCTTGCTTTCTGAGGATCAGGCTTCTAATTTAGCATGCATTTAGGAATTACTGGAGGTCAGGAAAGCCGGAAGGCACCCTCTAGCTCATTCCAAGTTACCAGTGTCTCCCTGGGAAAAGCTTGTTCACACATCTGGCACCCCAGCTGTTGCGGCCGCCACTTGAGAAACAGGATGCTGGGTCACCTGGCTCTGCCAACAGGGCTTGCATTCAGGAGTTACACAGGACTGCAGCAAATAAGTAAATTCTTAATGGGTTCAGAAGCATCCTCCTCTCTCTCTCTCTCTCTCTCTCTCTCTCTCTCTCTCCATACGGCCAGACTCAGCTCAGAGGGAATAGACAAAAATGTTCATCTCCCATCTTCTCCCTAGAAGAGGCCTGACAACATACTGTCCTAGGTGCTACCTGAATGTCCAGATTCCAACCAGCCTGCATCTCGATGCTGAGAGTAAACCTCCCCTTTGAGACACCAGTGGATCTTGGCACACTCTGAACTACTGAGACCCACTAAGAACAAAAATCAGCTTAGGTGATCCAAAAGGTTTGAGAAACAAGGAGGAGCACAGGTTGGACTGATTGACAAAGTCTGTTTCCCATACAAAACCACTAGGCCAAGACAGGAGAGGCACCTGTTTTATCTAACATGCAGAAATAAACATGGAGAGTTAAGGAAAATGAAGAAACAGAGCCATATATGACAAGGAAAAGAACAAGACAAAACTCCAGACACAGGTTTCATTGAAATAGAGATAATGAATGACCTGATAAAGAGTTTAAGAATAAGTTATAAAGATACTTACAGAGGTCAGGAAAACAATGAACACAGTGAGAAAATTGATAAAAAGAAAGAAAATACAAGACAGTTACAAACAGAAATCACACAGCTGAAGAATACAATAAATGATTTGAAAAATTCTACCAGGGGACTGATAGTGGAGTAGATTAAGTGTACGGAGGGACCAGCAAATTTGAAGACAAGGCAGTAGAATTCATCCAGAGGTGCAAAAGAAAAGAAAAAAAAAAAAACACAAAAAAACAGAATGAAAAGGAGTGAAGATAGCTAAGGAACTTACGAGAACATCATAAAATGGATCAATGTGCGCATTACCATGATCCCAGAAGGAGATGAGAGAGATAAAGGGACAGAAAACTTATTTGAAAAAAAAAAATGGCTGAAAATGTTTATAACCAGGGGAAAGAAATAGGTATCTAGAACCAAGAGGCACAGAGAGTTCCAAAAAAGAAGATTCCAAAGAGATCCATGCCAAGACACAATTTAATTAAAATGTCAAAAGTTGAAGACAAGGAGAGAACCTTAAAAGGAGTAAAAGAAAAGCAACTTGTTATGTACAAGGGAGCTCTCATAAGATTAACAGCAGATCTTTCTTTTCAAAAAGATTCAAGCATAACAAGTATTGTGGAGACTGTGGATAAAAAGGGTCCCTTGTGCACTGTTGGCAGGAGTGCAAATATGTAGTTCCTTTGGAGAACACCATGGAGCCTCTTCAAAAAGTTAAAAATGAGAATTATCATATGATCTAGGAATATAGCCAAAGGAAAACAAACAGGATTTTGAAGAGATATCTGCCCTTCCAAGTTCAATGAAGCATTAACCACAATAACCAAGATATGGAAACAACCTAAATGTTTCCTGAATATACATATATAGATACACACACATATATATAAAGATACATAAATTGTATACATATGCATATATATGCATATATTAAACATATAAGATATATATAAGGTGAAGTCATTCAGTCGTGTCCGACTCTTTGCGACCCCGTGGACTGTAACCTACTAGGCTTCTCCATCCATGGGATTCTCCAGGCAAGAATACTGGAGTGGATTGCCATTTTCTTCTCCAGGGATCTTCCCAACCCAGGGATCGAACCCGGGTCTCCCACATTGGAGGCAGACGCTTTAACCTCTGAGCCACCAAGGAAGCATATACATATGTATATATATATATATATATATATATATATATGAAAGTGAAAGTCAGTCAGTGGTGTCTGACTCTTTGAGACCCCATGGTTTATATAATTCATGGCATTCTCCAACCCAGAATATGGGAGTGGGTAGCCTTTCCTTTCTCCAGGGGATCTTCCCAACCCAGGGATCAAACCCAGGTCTCATGCATTGCAGATGGATTTTTTACCCGCCATAAGCGAAGCCCAAAAATACTGGAGTGGGTAGCCTATCCTTTTACCAGAGTATCTTCCTGACCCAGGAACTGAACCAGGGTCTCCTGCATTGCAGGCTAATTCTTTACCAACTTAGCTATCAGGGAAGCCCATATACACAAACCATGAGAAATAGGGAAACTGCCACTTGCGACAACATGCATGGACCTTGAGGGTGTTATGCTAAAAAAATCAATCAGAGAGAGACAAATACTGTATGAAATCATTTATATGTGAACTCCAAATAAGTCAGACTTATGGTAAAAGCCCCTCCCAGGGTCTGGGAGGTGAGGTGGAGGATATGGGAGATGTTGGTCTGAGTATAAAAACTTTCAGCTCTAAGTTGAATAAATTTTGGGCATCAAATGTATAGGATGATGACTGCAGTTAATAACACTCTATTATATAACTGAAAGTAATTCTTAAATGTTCTTACCATGAAAAAGAAACAGTAATTAGGTGACATGATGGTGATGTTAACTATGTACCACGGTGCTAATGATCTGGCAATATGTAAGCATATAAATCAATATTTACACCTTAAATCTCCATGATGTTATTTTCAATTATGCCACAACAAATATGGAAAGAAAAATAAACTAAAATTTACATAAGTGGTGTTGCAATGGTAGCATCGATGAGGTTAACTGTGTGGTCTATTTGTGTTTTTGTCTCCCTTATCAATGGTAAGAAGATTATGAAAGTTTTAGGAAGGATTCTAGGGATAACTAGAAACTCAGGATAAGATATTTTGAAAACAACTGGAATGGAAGAAGGTATAAAGGCAAAATAAATCCTCTTTAACTATTACGTACATCACAAAAAATGCTTTATTTTATCCTAGTATGAACAGTTTCAACTTAAGACATATATTCCTTCTGTTTATTGAGTGAAACTCTATGGGAGGAAAATGTTTAGTGGTTATTATTTAAAAGTAGAAGCATTCTAAGTACATTCTATAACAGTAACAATGACTATAACCGTACACACAGCATAATTCCTAACACACTCAATGTTTATTTCCTACCTTTCTCCTTCTTAAAATTCTCATCAGGAGAAAATAAAATTCTACACATAAACAGCATTAGTAACAAATCCATTCTATAAGCTCTGTATGTTAATTACTTTTCCATGAACAATTAAATCCCATTCTCTACAAACCTAGGTTCTGGATAACTTAGGCAATAATCTACTGAAAGAAACTAATAAGGTTGGGGAAAAAGTCAAGAAATACTGATGATGATAAGGAAAAGGCAAATTTTAGACATACGCTCCTTTTATATTTTAGATAAATTATCCATTAAATTGCCAACATCCGCTGGATCATGGAAAAAGCAAGAGAGTTCCAGAAAAACATCTATTTCTGCCTTATTGACTATGCCAAAGCCTTTGACTGTGTGGATCACAATAAACTGTGGAAAATTCTGAAAGAGATGAGAATACCAGACCACCTAACCTGCCTCTTGAGAACTCTGTATGCAGGTCAGGAAGCAACAGTTAGAACTGCACATGGAACAACAGACTGGTTCCAAATAGGAAAAGGAGTATGTCAAGGCTGTATACTGTCTCCCTGCTTATTTAACTTATATGCAGAGTACATCATGAGTAACGCTGGACTGGAAGAAACACAAGCTGGAATCAAGATTGCCCGGGAGAAATATCAATAACCTCAGATATGCTGATGACACCACCCTTATGGCAGAAAGTGAGGAGGAGCTAAAAAGCCTCTTGATGAAAGTGAAGGAGGAGAGTGGAAAAGTTGGCTTAAAGCTCAACATTCAGAAAACGAAGATCATGGCATCCGGTCCCATCACTTCATGGGAAATAGATGGGGAAACAGTGGAAACAGTGTCAGACTTTATTTTTTTGGGCTCCAAAATCACTGCAGATGGTGACTGCAGCCATGAAATTAAAAGACGCTTACTCCTTGGAAGAAAAGTTATGACCAACCTGGATAGTATATTCAAAAGCAGAGACATTACTTTGCCGACTAAGGTCCGCCTAGTCAAGGCTATGGTTTTTCCTGTGGTCATGTATGGATGTGAAAGTTGGACTGTGAAGAAAGCTGAGCGCCGAAGAATCGATGCTTTTGAACTGTGGTGTTGGAGAAGACTCTTGAGAGTCCCTTGGACTGCAAGGAGATCCAACCAGTCCATTCTGAAGGAGATCAACCCTGGGATTTCTTTGGAAGGAATGATGCTAAAGCTGAAACTCCAGTACTTTGGCCACCTCATGCGAAGAGTTGACTCATTGGAAAAGACACTGATGCTGGGAGGGATTGGGGGCAGGAGAAGAAGGGGACGACCGAGGATGAGATGGCTGGATGGCATCACGGACTCAATGGACCTGAGTCTGAGCAAACTCCGGGAGATGGTGAAGGACAGGGAGGCCTGGCGTGCTGCGATTCATGGGGTCGCAAAGAGTTGGACATGACTGAGCGACTGAACTGAACTGAGGGAAGCAGGATAAATAATAAATGACTTCATAAAATAAAGAATTCATAAGTAAGTAGGAATTATAAAATTAAGTATGGTATGTCAGGGTAAAACATCTCACATATGTATACATCTATTATTACCACATCTGAGTCTTCTCCAAAAGTAGCTTGTAATCTGTTATACCTTGCTACAGAAAAAAACACTTTCATAAATTTCAGGTCTTTAGACTAATGCTTTTATTGCTAAAATGCTAATTACATTTGCATCTCAAGAACTTACATCCTTTTTCAAACAATCTTTGTCATTTGCATGGTGGCTGTCATTTCATAAAATTATAAATGTAAAGGTATTTATTATACTTTGTAATTAATTAATGAAAAAATATAAAGCAGGATTAGAATTAGAAGGATAAGAACCAATCATGAGACTTAAAAAATTAAGAATAGAACCTATAACTGAAAGAGGCCCTGTTCAGTTGAAATGTTTGGCCAATATTGACATAGTCTGTCAGAAGGGGCAAGTTACCAAAATTAATTTCACAAGGGAGAGTGTCTATACCAAAGGTTACATAACTTTCCCAGACTTATTTTTCAATCATTAAAACTGACTGAGGATTTCCTTTTTGCCTGACATTATAATACAATGATTACTGGGGATGCAGGCCATGCCTAAGACAAAGCTCCTAACCACATAAAGCTTATGCTCCAGTGAAGGAGACAGATAATTAATCTGTAGCCCAATGGCAGAATACAGAGAGGGATACAGGTAATCTGGAAAAATAACAGAGAATAAGAGGGTAGAGAGTAAAGAGATTGCACAAAAATTAGGTAAGAAAATGGTGGTTGAGCAAGACCTGTCTAAGAAAGTACTAAAATCAGTAAGTAAATAAATAATATGCAAACTTACAGATCAGTCAACTAAACCACTGACTTAATTTAAATAGATTTTATACACCTTTACTTTTGTCAATATAGAAAAAAATATATCTTACAGGATTAGGCCTACTAATGATATATACCAAGAATCACATTAATGTGAGGAGTTGCTAAAGTCTACACAACAAGACTAAAATTTTACAAATCAGGGAACATACCACAGATTTAAGGATAAAATATGAGCATAATCTAAATAAAGCAGAATCCAGTCAATTAATATGTTTCATTAGGGTGGACATTTCTGTCTGGTGGTTCACTGCTATGTCTCAAATGCTTAGAGTTGTACCTGGCAAATAGGAGGTCCTTGATAAATACTTGTTGAATAACAAAACAAGCTAAAAATTTGACCTTTTATGTATTCCAGTCACTAAGGAAGGATAAAGCCAAAAAAAAAAAAAAAAAACAACCCAGGAAACCATTTCTTTCATTGTGTAGCATACAGGCCAGTTAGGAGAAGCTGTAACTATTTATAAAACATGGCAGAATGAAGTAAGGGTGGTTCTTCAAGCATGGGGAGGAGAAAAGCAAAAGGGAGGAACAAAGTGCATTTACTGGTTGATTCTAACAGTGAAAATCAAGAATCACTTCGAAAGGGAGATAGCTCTAAGTAATCTGGAAATGGCAAGATTTTGGAAAGCATTGTGGGAAGAACAAAAGGTATGATAAAAACCCTTTCCCTTGAGCAAACAATTTTTCCTTTACCAAGTATTAGTATACCAAATAGAACAGGCATTTAAAAACACAGAGAGGAATTTGCTGTAGACACAGGGAGCTCAAACCTGGTAATCTGTGATAACCCAGAAGGGTGGGATGGGGTGGGAGGTGAGGGGAGGTTCAAGTGGCAGGGGACACACATATACCTATGGCTCATTCATGCTGAAGAGTGGCAGAAACCAACACAATATTATAAAGCAACTATCCTCCAATTAAAAATAAATACTGTAAAAAAAAGCACAAAGAAAAGAATTAGCAAGGCCTGTTTAGGGAGGAACAAGCAGTCAGCTATGATTGTATGAATTTTATATGTGAGGAGGAGGGAATGTGCTATGGAGGTCTCGGGTAATCTGAGTTGAGATCCAGAGAATTCTAAACCTGAGCTGTTTCTTCAGAAGTTTGGCAAGAGCAAGTTCTCAGTTCAACGTGGCATCAAATACATATTTAACACTGGCATCTCACAGACTGTATTTCAGAACACACCAACTTTAAGAGAAGCAAACTAGAGGAGGAGAGGTGCATACTTCACATTAAAAGAACCCATCTATTTTGTGTTAAAGGTACAACACAGTCTAGAACACTTCTAAGGGATTTATTTCATATCTTGCTCCCATTTAAAGGTTTCCGAAACATCATATCCTAAGACTGACAAATATTCGCATGATTTTTCCATGTTCCACATCACCCTTCCACCAAAGAAAACAAAAAACATCAAATACTCTAAGTGACAGCATCAAACTTGGGAGAGTCTATCTCCTAGGATTAAAAATTTCAGCAAATTAGTTACTTCCTTACACATACTATCAACAGATGAAAGTAGGAACATTTAAAAATAATGATGAAAGCTCTATCAATCCAGAGGGGAAATACTTATTCAGAAATGACAGAACATTTTCTCTTTCTGGGTTCATCTTCCTTAGCGGTGAAAAGTAAGAACTACTCTTGATGTTCACTCAGCTATGTAAGCCACCAGTTCTGTGAAATCTCCTTCCCATGGCTAAATGAAAGCTCTAATCCATTCCTTCTGCTCTAACTAGAAATCTTGGTACATCATTTTTTCCCCCATTTTCCTTCATATTTTTAGAATTTCTAATGCTTATTAACTTTAGATAAACGGCAAATAAGTAGGAATCTGCAAAATGATCAATTTTAAATCAAACCTAGCTACAATAAAATTAATGAAAGACAAAACCCAACAAACAAGGGAGATACATGCTTTAAGGATATCTATTTTAGTTGACTCCACAAAGGCACATAAGGAAGCTTCTTCAAATATAAATAGGTCTAAAAGCTTAATCCTAGTGTAAAGCTGGGTCCCTCGAGGTCAACAAAATAGCCTATGGGGATAAATATTTTAACGGGATATGGCCTGTGCTTCTCAGTTACTTCTATATTTGGAATTTCAGAATCATGGATTGGAAAATATCAAAAATAAAAGAATTACAGAATCCAGCCAGTGTATGGGGCTATGTCCTATCAGAGATGTGTTTACTGGGAAGCCAATTAGGCTGCAGGATCCCTCCCTTGGAAGGGCTCTTTCCAAGGCCCTGGGGAGTCCTAGTAGCGTGTTTACCAAAGCATATGTTTTAGCAAAATTTGCAAAAGAAATATACATTGAATGCAATCAACTAAGATCACTGTTTCTTTCCATTCTTCCTTAAGCTGCAGTAGGCTCCCTCTCAGGTTGGGTGGTGATGGAGTGTGAGGAGGCACTGCAAGTGCCGTTAAGGAAAGTTGAGCTGGTAATAAATTTAGTTTGGGTTTAACGGCTACACTTATGTGGTCCATCCACAGCCACGACCTTGTATAGTCAAATCATTGATAACTGTCCTGCTGTCCTAATGCAGGAATGGCTTCCAGAAATATCCTACCACCTACTGGGTTGACTCCCCCCACATGACTGTCAGGACACAGAACTGCCAAGCTGGAGGTACTTCTCATGCCTGTAACCAGAAGAACAGAGGTAGTGGAGAAGTATAGTTTGAAATGCATGGAGCCAGCAACTGAACTACAAAAAAAGCTTCTAAATCTTTAAGCTCATATACGAAAGACACATGATGGATGTTTGAAACACTCTTAAAATTTGCATGTCATTGCTAACTACAAGTTATGACACTGAGAGGAAATTTTACAAATTATCAATAAAAGAAAAAAATTTTTAATTAGCCATGCTAGAAGACAGACTGCTTGACCTTTCAGCACTCTTTACAGAAAAGGAATGACAAAAATCACAGTCATATGAAAAAATAATCCAGAACACATAGTCAAAATATACATTAAAAATTATAAAGACAGGTCAGACATTTAATTCAAAAATTACATATGATTTTTCCAATTTTTAATGTCAGTGGTACTTGTTAACATTTTCATTTTTCATTTGTTCTCATCCCAAATACATATTCACTTTCATACTTAACTTTCTATTTTTTCTTTTAATTAACACCCCCCTCCAAATTGTATAAGCTGACAGCTACACAAATCCTGGATTACACTGTGTCAAATTATGGTTCATATTTCTCATAATGACTTCATATAAAAAATCTGATGGGTAATTTTAAGGATAATGTTTAATTCACAAGTAAACTGTAGAAGGATGGCAGAAAGGGAGAGATTAGTTTATTTCTGCAGCTCTTTGCTCTATGACTTATCAAGTAACAAACATTTTGGAAAGACAGCATTGTCATTGCGCTGAGTGGTATGTCTCCTCCTGCTGGGCTGGTAGCCCCACGCGAAGCCAGAAAGGTGGAGCCGGCAGCCGTGTCTCTGGTAAATACCAGGCTGCATTCATTTTCTATGGCTACTGTAACACACTACCACTAACTCTGTGCCTTAAAAGAACACCCATTTATTATCTTATAGCTCTAGAGGCTCAGAGAAGGCGATGGCACCCCACTCCAACACTCTTGCCAGGAAAATCCCATGGACAGAGGAGCCTGGTGGGCTGCAGTCCATGGGGTCGCAAAGAGTCGGATACGACTGAGCGTCCACTTTTCACTTTCATGCACTGGAGAAGGAAATGGCAACCCACTCCAGTGCTGTT
The DNA here is from genome assembly GCA_006410675.1 of Oreotragus oreotragus. NCBI lineage: Eukaryota > Metazoa > Chordata > Mammalia > Artiodactyla > Bovidae > Oreotragus > Oreotragus oreotragus. The sequence continues at coordinate 47,009 of SJYX01008375.1, forward strand.
GCCTGGAGAATCCCAGGGATGGGGGAGCCTGGTGGGCTGCCATCTATGGGGTCACAAAGAGTCGGATACGACTGAGCGACTTCCCTTCCACTTTTCACTTTCATGCACTGGAGAAGGAAATGGCAACCCACTCCAGTGCTCTTGCCTGGAGAATCCCAGGGATGGGGGAGCCTGGTGGGCTGCCGTCTCTGGGGTCGCACAGAGTTGGACATGACTGAAGCGACTTAGCAGCAGCAGCAGTTCTAGAGGCTGGAAGTCCAAAATAGGCCTCCTGCCTAAACTCTAAGTGAGGACAGAGCTGCATTCTCCTGGGGGCTCTGGGGTAACATTCTCCAGCAGCTAGAGGCCTCCTATGTTCCCTCTAGTCCTCCAACCTCAAAGCCAGCAATGGATGCTGAGCAAAAAGGTCACGCGGTTGTCCCTGTGGTTCTCACTCTTCTAACTCCTCCTTCTACTCACAAGGCCCCCTGTTACTATACCGGGCCCATGAGAGACTCTGTAAAGCTCCCTGTTTGAAAGGCAACTGATTAGCAACCTTAATTCCATCTGGAACCTTACTTCCAAACTAACTAGCTGGAGCAGAATATTTTCTTTGTGATCCCATGGACTGTAGCCTTCTAGGCTCCTCCATCCATGGAATTCTCCAGGCAAGAGTACTGGAGTGGGTTGCCATTTCCTTCTCGAGGGGATCTTCCCAACCCAGGGATCAAACCCAGGTCTCCCACATTGCAGGCAGACGCCTTACCATCTGAGCCACCAGGGAAGCCCATTTAAATTATAAGCAGTGGTTTATTAGGCAAGAGTACTGGAGTGGGTTGCCATTTCCTTCTCGAGGGGATCTTCCCAACCCAGGGATCAAACCCAGGTCTCCCACATTGCAGGCAGACGCCTTACCATCTGAGCCACCAGGGAAGCCCATTTAAATTATAAGCAGTGGTTTATAACACTCCAGTCTAACAGAAGCAATGGGTGACACAACGTGACAGCACATGTCACCATCACTTTGTAATCCCCCTCTGCTTTTCATTAAAAACAAGTCTTTGAATCCAAATAAATTAGATTTTAAAGAACAAATTGAAAGTTTAATTTGATTGCCAACAAAGCAGACACATTGCTCTTTCCCTCAGGCCACCTATAACATCTTTTCAAATCCAAGTGACAATGTGAATAAATATTAAGGAGTACCTGTTTGAATTTAATTTAGTGGACCTATTTTCACTAAATGAAATGTCTTTAAAAACATCTATATTCATTGTGAATATATTTCATAGTATTTTGAAAAAAATTATATAATTTATCCAGAATATTAGAAATTTAGAGCTAGAGAGATTATCTCAGAGGCTATCTAATCCACTGGTACTCAAACTACTTCTATGCCTTGCATTGTTTTTCTATCTGCCACTGATTTTATAAAATATAATAAATATGAATCACTGCTGCTGCTGCTGCTAAGTCACTTCAGTCGTGTCCGACTCTGTGTGACCCCATAGACGGCAGCCCACCAGGCTCCCCCATCCCTGGGATTCTCCAGGCAAGAATACTGGAGTGGGTTGCCATTTCCTTCTCCAATGCATGAAAGAGAAAAGTGAAAGTGAAGTCGCTCAGTCTGTCCGACTGTTAGCGACCCCATGGACTGCAGTCCACCAGGCTACTCCATCCATTGGATTTTCCAGGCAAGAGTACTGGGGTGGGGTGCCATTGCCTTCCCTGATATGAATCACTAAAACATAAATAATAAAAAGAAGAGATGCTTCCATTTTTAATCATTAGTTGCTGCAGTCCATGGGGTGGGGGAGCCTGGTGGGCTGCCGTCCATGGGGTCACACAGAGTCGGAGACGACTGAAGTGACTTAGCAGCAGCAGCAGCAGCAACAGACATAAGATTACTCTGGTAAATTATGTAAAATTTGTAACAAACACTCTCAACCTGTACTTATTTTAAATAAGATAGTTTATTGGTCATTGTTATTTGTTTTAGTCGTTAAGTCATGTCCATAAGTCTTTGGACTCCATGGACTATAGCCTGCCACACTCCTATGTCCCTGGGATTTTCCAGGCAAGAATACTGGCATGGTTTGCCATTTCCTTCTCCACTCTGGGTCATCACAGGTTAGCAAATTATACTTGGAGTGTCACTTGTAAAGTCCCTTCATTTTATAGATGAATGAAGTGAGAACCATAAAAATTTCTTTCTCTTTTTAAAAACTGACTGTATAACAATAATCTAGATTCTTCACATAATTTATTTAGTCCTCAAAAAAATCTTTACCTGTTTAATATCATCCTTATATAGCTGAAGATACTAATGCCCATAAAAATGATGCATCTAATAATATCTAACACATCTAATGACATCTAAAACATCTAACACATCTAATAACAAAGTCTCACCAATGGAGCGGACATGCTGCCTGAGACCTTTTCCCAATGGGACGCCCCATGTGCTGTGACATGGTATTTCACAGCGCTGATTAAGTCTGGATGTTGGTCAAATCCCAATTTGAAGGACATGTGCTTGCTGATGAACAACCATCAACAGGAGAATGTTGGATTCCACCAAAAAAAGATGCCCCATGTTGAAGAGCAAAGGAGAAGCCCCAACAAGATAGCAGGTGTGGCGAAATTGCATTTAGAATCAAACCCCATACCTGTCAAAGATGCTTAGAGGGCTCAAACAAAACCTTGTGTCCACCAGTCCCAGAGACCCCACAGAGACTGGGCCAGACTTGCCTTTGAGGGTTTGAGTGTCTCCTGTGAGGTGCAGGTCAGCAGTGGCCTGCCACAGGGGCAGGGGCTCTGGCTGCCACAAACCTGGGACATGCAGCATGTGGCATAAGCCCTCTTGGAGGAGGTCACCATAGCCCCACCATAGAACCATCAAGCAGACCCACAAACTGCAGAACTATTACACCAAAGAAACTCTTTCACTGTTAAAAAAAGTTCTAGGACCCACAGCAGATTTCCCAACCTGTGGGTCTGGCAAAGCAACTGAGAGCCTCCTGGGAATTTGACTTTGGATTTGGGATTTGACTACAGAACTTCTACAGGACGGGAGCAACAGATACTTGGAGGACACAAACAAAACCTTGTGTGCACCAGGACCCAGGAGAAAGGAGCAGTGATCCCATCAGAGACTGACCCCAACCTGCCTGTGAGTATCCAGGAGTCCCGAGAAGAGGTGTGGTTGATAGCGGCCTGCTGTGGGGCCAGGGGCACTGAGTTCAACAGCGCAGGTACAAGTTCTTTGGGAGGAGGCTGCCATCATGTCATTACCTCTACCATAGCTTGTCTCAGGCCAAACAACAGAGAGGGAACACAGTCTCATCCACAAGAGAAAACTGGATAAAAGATGTACTGACCATGGCCTCGCCCATCAGAACAAGATCCAGATTCCCCTACAGTCTGCCTATCCTATCAGGAAGATTCCACAAGCCTCTTAACCTTATCCATCAGAGGTCAGACAGAATTAAAAAAAAAAAAATCACAGAAAACAAACCAAACTGATCACCTGGATCACAGCCTTGTCTAACACAATGAAACTATGAGCCATGCCCTGTAGGGTCCCCAAGATGGGTGGGTCATGGTGGAGTGTTCTAACAAAATGTGATCCACTGGAGAAGGGAATGGCAAACCACTTCAGTATTCATGCCTTGAGAACTCCATGAACAGTATGAAAAGACAAAAAGATAGGACACAGAAAGATGAACTCCCCAGGTCTGCTGGTGACCAATATGCTACTGAAGAAGAGTGGAGAAATGACTCCAGAAAGAATGAAGAGATGAAGCCAAAACAAAAATAATGCCCAACTGTAGATGTGACTGGAGATGCAAGTAAAGTCCAAGGCTGTAAAGAGCAATATTGCATAGGAACCTGGAATGTTAGGCNAGGACACAGAAAGATGAACTCCCCAGGTCTGCTGGTGACCAATATGCTACTGAAGAAGAGTGGAGAAATGACTCCAGAAAGAATGAAGAGATGAAGCCAAAACAAAAATAATGCCCAACTGTAGATGTGACTGGAGATGCAAGTAAAGTCCAAGGCTGTAAAGAGCAATATTGCATAGGAACCTGGAATGTTAGGCTAATGAATCAAGGTAAATCGGAAGTGGTCAAAAGGAGATGACAAGAGTGAACATCAACATTTAAGGAATCAGCGAACTTAAACAGACCAGAATGGGTGAATTTAATTTAGAAGACAATTTTATCTACTACTGTGAGCAAGAATCCCTGGGAAGAAATGGAGTAGCCCTCAGAGTAAACAAGATTCCAAAATGCAGTACTTGGGTAAAATCTCAAAAATGATAGAAAGATCTCTGCTAATTTCCAAGGCAAACTACTCAGTATTAAAGTAATCCAAGTCTTCTCCCCAGCTACTAATGCCAAAGAAGCTGAAGCCGAATGGTTCTATGATGACCTATAAGACCTTCTAGAACTAACACACAAAAAAGATGTCCTATTTATCATAGAGGATTGGAATGCAAAAGTAGGAAGTCAAGAGATACCTGCAGTAACAGGTAAGTTTGGCACTGGGGTTCAAAATGAAGCAGGGCAAAGGCTAACAGAGTTTTGCAAAAAGAATGGACTGGTCATAGCAAACATCATCTTCCAACAGCACAAGAGATGACTCTACACATGGACTTCACCAGATGTTCAATACTAAAATCAGATTGATTATATTCTTTGCACCCAAAGATGGAGAAGCTCTATATAGTCAGCAAAAACAAGACTTAGAATGGACTGGTCATAGCAAACATCATCTTCCAACAGCACAAGAGATGACTCTACACATGGACTTCACCAGATGTTCAATACTAAAATCAGATTGATTATATTCTTTGCACCCAAAGATGGAGAAGCTCTATATAGTCAGCAAAAACAAGACTGGGAGCTGACTGTGGCTCAGATCATGAACTTCTTATTGCAAAATTCAGACTTAAATTGAAGAAAGTAGGATAAACCACTAGACTATTCAGGTACGACCTAAATCAAATACCTCAGGATTATACAGTATAAATGACAGCTAGATTGAAGAGATTAGATTTGACAGAAATAGTGCCTGAAGAACTATGGATAGAGGTCCGTGGCATTCTACAAGAGGCAGTGATCAAGACTATCACCAAGAAAAAGAAATGTAAAAAAGGCAAAATGGTTGTCTGAGAGGCTTTAAAAATAGCTAAGCAAAGAAGCAAAGCTGAAGGTAAAGGAGGAAAGGAAAGATATGCCCATCTGAATGCAGAGTTCCAAAGAATAAAAAGGAGAGATAAGAAACCTTTCCTATGTGATCAATGCAAAGAAATAGAAGAAAACAATAGAATGGGAAAGACTAGAGATCTCTTCAAGAAAATTAGAGATAACAAGAGAACATTTTATGCAATGATGGGCACAATAAAGGACAGAAGTGGTTCAGAGGTAACAGAAGCAGACGATATTAAGAAGAGGTGGAAAGAATACACAGAAGAAATATATAAAAAAGGTCTTTATGACCCAGGCAACAATGATGGTGCAATCTCTCACTTAGAGCCAGACATCCTGGGATGTGAACTCAAGTGGCCTTAGGAAACATCACTAAGAACAAATCTAGTGGAGGTGATAGAATTCCAGTTGAGCTATTTCAAATTCTAAAAGATGATGCTGTGAAAGAGCTGCACTCAATATGCCAGCCAATTTGGAAAACTCAGCAGTGGCCACAGGACTGGAAAAGGTCAGTTTTCATTCCAATCTCAAAGAAAGGCAATGCCAAAGAATGTTCAAACTACTATATAATTGCACTCATCTCATACATCAGCAAAATAATGCTCAAAATTCTCCAAGCCAGGCTTCAACAGTAAATGAACTGAGAGCTTCCAGAAGTTCAAGCTAGATTTAGAAAAGGCAAAGGAACCAGAGATCAAATTGCCAACATGCATTGGATCATAGAAAAAGCAAGAGGATTCCAGGAAAAAAAAAAAAAATTTCTGCTTCATTGACTACATCAAAGCCTTTGACTGTGTGGATCACAACAAACTGAAAAATTCTTGGAGACAGGAATACTAGACCACCTACCTGCCCCTTGAGAAACCTGTATGCAGGTCAAGAAGCAACGGAACTGAACTTAGAGCAACGGACTGAATCCAAATTGGGAAAAGAGTAGGTCAAGAATGTATATTGTCATTCTGCTTATTTAACTTGAATGCAGAGCACATCTAATTAAATGCTGGGCTGAATGAAAAGCGAGCTAGAATCAAGATTGCCAGAAGAAATATCAATAACCTCACATATGCAGAGGTTATTGCATATACTGCCATATCCTTGTGGCAGAAAGTGAAGAAGAACTGAAGAGCCTCTTAATGAAAGTAAAAGAGGAGAGTGAAAAAGCTGGCTTAAAACCCAACATTCAAAAATTGAAGATTATGGCATCCAGTCCCATCATTTCATGGGAAATAGCGAAACAAGGGATAGAGTGACAGACTTTATTTTTTGAGGCTCCAAAGTCACTGCAGATGGTGATTGCAGCCATGAAATTAAAATACACTTGTTCCTTGGAAGAAAAGCTATGACCAATCTAGACAACATATTAAAAAGCAGAGACATTACTTTGCCAACAAAGGTCCGTCTAGTCAAGGCTATGGTTTTTCCAGTGGTCATGTATGGATGTGAAAGTTGGACTGTGAAGAAAGCTGAGCATGGAAGAATTGATGCTTGTGAACTGTGGTGTTGGAGAAAACTCCTGAGATTCCCTTGACTACAAGGAGATCCAGCCAGTCCATCCTAAAGGAAATCAGTCCTGAATATTCATTGGAAGGACTGATGCTGAGGCTGAAACTCCTACACTTTGGCCACCTGATGAGAAGAACTGACTCACTGGAAAAGACTCTGATGCTGGGAATGATTGAAGGCAGGAGGAGAAGAGGGCAACAGAGGATGAGATGATTGGATGGCATCACCAACTCAGTGGACATGAGTTTGAGCAAGCTCCAGGAGTTGGTGATGGACAGGACAGAACGGCATGCTGCAGTCCATGGGGTCGCAAAGAGTTGAACATGGTTGAGCAACTGAACTGAATAACATAGTTAGCAGCAAAACCAGGGGTATCCGTGTATCTTTATTTGTGTCCTATGTAATATAAAACACAGTCTTCACGAAACAATTTTATACTTTTGCTAATTTACAAGGCTGTGAAATAAAAAATAGAGTTGCCCTTAATTTCAGCTTTCAGACTTTTTAATATTACAATTTACATTGCTTAGAACTATACCTTGGTTGATGATTTTGTCTACATAGGGGAACACGGAACAAAAGATTACATGGACCAAAAAACCTGATACAAAAAGGAAAAATTACTCTTAGTACCAGCTGGGGACCCTAGATCTGCTGCAAACTCCACGCAGCTGTGTTTACATTTTTTTTCTTCTAATGTTAATCTCAACAATATAAACCATTGCAAATTTTGGTAAGCTTTATTTCTCTCCTTTTTAAAAGAATGTTTTCCTGGGAACTTCCACAGTAGTCAAGATTTATTAAAAATGGTATTGTATTTGAAAATTCACTTTAAAAAATGCAAACAGAAAATAAGTGTAAGACTAGCAGCATAGCACGTTTAAAACTTCTGACTGTAACAGTGATTGTGTGATGCCTGGGAAAGAATGCGTAGGTCCTTATTATTAGCCTGGGTGCCAGTTTTGAACATGAAGATTTTTATTTTTCCTCTATAAAATGCTCTTTAAAAGAGGAAGAAAACTTTACATTCTATCTCTTCACCTGCTCATGAAAAGCAAATAAGACACCAGGGCAATTATCTAGACAATTCAAGTAAAAAGTTCTCGAAATGTCTAGTTAATTGCCTCAAACCACAGCTTTATTTGTCTATGGAGACAACACTATGGTTGTTTAGTGAATGTTAAATAATGCATACAAGTATCTATTATTAATAAGTCTTCTATCAATTCTTAAACCTAGTAAACTCTGAGTCAGTAATATCCTAAAGTCATGAATTCAACTAATTAAATACATTTGAAGTGGTATTCATTTGTCTTTATTCTGAATTCATGAATTCAAAGGAAAAATAAAGAACTTGCTAGCAAAGCTTGCTGGAGAAGGCAATGGCATCCCACTCCAGTACTCTTGCCTGGAAACTCCCATGGATGGGGGACCCTGGTAGGCTGCAGTCCATGGGGTCGCTGAGTCAGACACAACTGAGCGACTTCACTTTCACTTTTCACTTTCATGCATTGGAGAAGGAAATGGCATGTAATGGTTTGTCAAGTAGGTTCTGAGCCATTAGGCAGAAAGGACTTGAAGACAGAGTCTGGGGTAAATGCATAGTACATTAACATAGTTTAAGAATTGATCAATAAGTGCGGAAGAATACACAAATCTCCCTTGAGAATAATTCCAAATATTTACATATTCAGCCCTCCAGGAGGTAGAACATTTCTCAATTGAGTGTGGGCTCTTTGTAGTGATTTCCTTCCAAACTAGTACACTATGGAGAGGGAGAAAAGTTCATTTATAGTGGAGAAAGGGCTTCCTTCCCTGGTGGCTCAGACAGTAAAGAATCTGCCTGCAATGCAGGCAACCTGTGTTCAATCCCTAGGTCAGAAAAATCCCCTGGAGAAGGGAATAGCTACCCACTCCATTCTTGCCTGGAGAATTCCATGGTCAGGAGCCTGGTGGGCTATAGTCTCCGGGGTTGCAAACAATCAGACATGACTGAGCAAGTAACACACACACACACACACTCTCCGGGGTTGCAAACAATCAGACATGACTGAGCAAGTAACACACACACACACACACACACACACACTCACTCACTCTCTCTCTCTCTCTCTCTCCGGGGTTGCAAACAATCAGACATGACTGAGCAAGTAAACAATCAGACATGACTGAGCAAGCAAACAATCAGACGTGACTGAGCAAGTAACACACACACACGAGAAACCTCACAAACGCTATTTCAACCAGGTGACAAAGGGTAACATCAGTAGTGGTAAGTCACATTGACAGTATGTTCCCTTGAGACAATGTGGTGGAAATAGCACTTTCCTCTCTGTGATCGTCCTTCTCTAAACCAATAACTCCAATCTAATCATGAGAAAAATAATCAGACAAATTCTAATAGATGGGCTTCCTTTAAAATACCTGACCTATACTCCTCAAAATTGTAAAGGTCATTAAAGGCAAGTTTGAGAAACTGTTATAGCCAAGGAGCTTAAGGATATAAAACAAATAAAGTATGGCATCCTGGCGGGGACCATGGATCAGAAAAAAGATATTAGGTAAAAACGAAATTAATATGAATAGAGTATGGGCTTCAGTTAATGTATCAGTATTATTTCATTAATTGAAATATAATTAAATAGTATTTAATTATCCCATTAATTGAAACAGGTGTACCATACTAATACAGGGAATGGTTTGGGTATATGGAAACTGTACTTTTCTGTAAATGTAAAATTGTTCTAAAACACAATCTTTATTAAAAAAATTAAGACACTTGCCTGATGTCTACAGATTCAAAAGGACGTATTGTAACAAAAGAGAATTAAAAATCCTGTTGGTAAAACAGGAATGGGATGAAAGTAAGTATCAAAGTAGATTAGCAGACTTAAAATATTGATTAGCAGCAGTAGAAAGCAGAAATGACACTTCATCAAACCAACGATATGACAGAAAAGCCTAAAAATGTCTCCTAACATATGGAGGAAAAGGGAGAAAAAAAAATTTATGGTAAAAAATAAAACATGGGAAAAAAATTTCAAATCAAAGCGATTCATGCACATGGCAAAAGGAAAAACAATCAAATGGCACATGAGACCTTTTATGATAAAAAATCAACCATTTTCTACCTTACCTTAATTTCTATGTCCAGATTTACTTCACAGAAGTGGTTTTTTTTTTTTAACTGATGAAAGCTTTTATGTTTTTTTCTTTGAGTTATGGGGGATTTCTTTCACTTGACTTTGAAGAATTTACTTTTATGAAGAAACAAAAAATGTTTCTACTAGTCACTTTAAATTTATAAACTATTCCTTACTGATGGTTCTCTTCCCATAGCATTGTGCTTGTACAGTTACAATATCATTTCAAATTTCTCTGAAGATTTTCCTGTTTCCTAAATTCCCTTTGATTCCATGATCAAGGTTTTTAATCATCATGGTTTTTAGACATCTAGTGTTACCCATTTTCTGCTCATATTTAAGAATCAAGTGTTAGGTTGATTATTCTAGATTGTCAAATGAATTTCTACTTCTTCTGTATCAGTAGACTGGTTTCCTAATGGGTATTTGCCCTGAATGGGAGACTTACCAAGAGCTATGTGAATATCTTGTCACCTTGCTTATTTAACTTAAATGCAGAGTATATCATGAGAAACACTGGGCTGGATGAAGCACAAGCTGGAATCAAGATTGACAGTAGAAATATCAATTACCTAAGATATACAGACAACATCGCCCTTATGGCAGAAAATGAAGAAGAACTAAAGAGCCTCTTGATAAAAGTGAAAGGGGAGACTGAAAAAGCTGGCTTAAATGAGAGCTTCCAGAAGTTCAAGCTAGATTTAGAAAAGGCAAAGGAACCAGAGATCAAATTGCCAACATGCATTGGATCATAGAAAAAGCAAGAGGATTCCAGGAAAAAAAAAAAAAATTTCTGCTTCATTGACTACATCAAAGCCTTTGACTGTGTGGATCACAACAAACTGAAAAATTCTTGGAGACAGGAATACTAGACCACCTACCTGCCCCTTGAGAAACCTGTATGCAGGTCAAGAAGCAACGGAACTGAACTTAGAGCAACGGACTGAATCCAAATTGGGAAAAGAGTAGGTCAAGAATGTATATTGTCATTCTGCTTATTTAACTTGAATGCAGAGCACATCTAATTAAATGCTGGGCTGAATGAAAAGCGAGCTAGAATCAAGATTGCCAGAAGAAATATCAATAACCTCACATATGCAGAGGTTATTGCATATACTGCCATATCCTTGTGGCAGAAAGTGAAGAAGAACTGAAGAGCCTCTTAATGAAAGTAAAAGAGGAGAGTGAAAAAGCTGGCTTAAAACCCAACATTCAAAAATTGAAGATTATGGCATCCAGTCCCATCATTTCATGGGAAATAGCGAAACAAGGGATAGAGTGACAGACTTTATTTTTTGAGGCTCCAAAGTCACTGCAGATGGTGATTGCAGCCATGAAATTAAAATACACTTGTTCCTTGGAAGAAAAGCTATGACCAATCTAGACAACATATTAAAAAGCAGAGACATTACTTTGCCAACAAAGGTCCGTCTAGTCAAGGCTATGGTTTTTCCAGTGGTCATGTATGGATGTGAAAGTTGGACTGTGAAGAAAGCTGAGCATGGAAGAATTGATGCTTGTGAACTGTGGTGTTGGAGAAAACTCCTGAGATTCCCTTGACTACAAGGAGATCCAGCCAGTCCATCCTAAAGGAAATCAGTCCTGAATATTCATTGGAAGGACTGATGCTGAGGCTGAAACTCCTACACTTTGGCCACCTGATGAGAAGAACTGACTCACTGGAAAAGACTCTGATGCTGGGAATGATTGAAGGCAGGAGGAGAAGAGGGCAACAGAGGATGAGATGATTGGATGGCATCACCAACTCAGTGGACATGAGTTTGAGCAAGCTCCAGGAGTTGGTGATGGACAGGACAGAACGGCATGCTGCAGTCCATGGGGTCGCAAAGAGTTGAACATGGTTGAGCAACTGAACTGAATAACATAGTTAGCAGCAAAACCAGGGGTATCCGTGTATCTTTATTTGTGTCCTATGTAATATAAAACACAGTCTTCACGAAACAATTTTATACTTTTGCTAATTTACAAGGCTGTGAAATAAAAAATAGAGTTGCCCTTAATTTCAGCTTTCAGACTTTTTAATATTACAATTTACATTGCTTAGAACTATACCTTGGTTGATGATTTTGTCTACATAGGGGAACACGGAACAAAAGATTACATGGACCAAAAAACCTGATACAAAAAGGAAAAATTACTCTTAGTACCAGCTGGGGACCCTAGATCTGCTGCAAACTCCACGCAGCTGTGTTTACATTTTTTTTCTTCTAATGTTAATCTCAACAATATAAACCATTGCAAATTTTGGTAAGCTTTATTTCTCTCCTTTTTAAAAGAATGTTTTCCTGGGAACTTCCACAGTAGTCAAGATTTATTAAAAATGGTATTGTATTTGAAAATTCACTTTAAAAAATGCAAACAGAAAATAAGTGTAAGACTAGCAGCATAGCACGTTTAAAACTTCTGACTGTAACAGTGATTGTGTGATGCCTGGGAAAGAATGCGTAGGTCCTTATTATTAGCCTGGGTGCCAGTTTTGAACATGAAGATTTTTATTTTTCCTCTATAAAATGCTCTTTAAAAGAGGAAGAAAACTTTACATTCTATCTCTTCACCTGCTCATGAAAAGCAAATAAGACACCAGGGCAATTATCTAGACAATTCAAGTAAAAAGTTCTCGAAATGTCTAGTTAATTGCCTCAAACCACAGCTTTATTTGTCTATGGAGACAACACTATGGTTGTTTAGTGAATGTTAAATAATGCATACAAGTATCTATTATTAATAAGTCTTCTATCAATTCTTAAACCTAGTAAACTCTGAGTCAGTAATATCCTAAAGTCATGAATTCAACTAATTAAATACATTTGAAGTGGTATTCATTTGTCTTTATTCTGAATTCATGAATTCAAAGGAAAAATAAAGAACTTGCTAGCAAAGCTTGCTGGAGAAGGCAATGGCATCCCACTCCAGTACTCTTGCCTGGAAACTCCCATGGATGGGGGACCCTGGTAGGCTGCAGTCCATGGGGTCGCTGAGTCAGACACAACTGAGCGACTTCACTTTCACTTTTCACTTTCATGCATTGGAGAAGGAAATGGCAACCCACTCCAGTGTTCTTGCTTGGAGAATCCCAGGGATGGCGGAGCCCAATGGGCTGCCGTCTGTGGGGTCGCACAGAGTCGGACACGACTGAAGCGACTTAGCAGCAGCAGCAGCAGCAGCAGCAAAGCTTGCAATTTTAATGTAGACTTTGAAAAAAATTTTAAATGTCCTTTGTTTTATACATACCCATATTCCTTTTTGTTATATTCAAACCCCATTCCTCCTGAGATTTGAAATTTTTCTAAAATATATTTCCTTTTATTTATCTTAATGTCTATAAAGTCACTCACTGGGTGCTGACTCCAGATGATAAAGAAAAATAATTTAAAATTTGCTTATATTTGGTAAAAGTCCAACTAGCACAGTTCTTCTGTAGTTATTCTTTGCATCAGACTTTGCAGTCCTCACCTCTGCTTGGTAAGGCCAAACCTATCCATCAAGGCTCAGTTCGAAGACTGACCCTTTATTTGCTCACAAAGAGTCACTGACTGCCTAGTCTATCTCAAAGTCCCTGCTGGGAAACAGTGGAGAAAAGGTTGTCCTTCACTCATGGAGCTGACAGCTTAAATCTAAGAAACCAGCCACTGAATTCTAGTTGCAACTGTGGGAGCAGTGAGGGGCCACTAGGGCCGGTCAAGGCCAGACAGAGGGTTTCTGCAGAGGAAAGTGTGTATAAAAGACCTAAGTTAGAAATATGCAGGGAACATTTGAGAAGAGGGCAGGCAGAAACATCATGCAGGTTCCACAGTGATGCAGGCTAGAGGTGATAGGAGCCTAGGCCAGGATGGCTACAGTGGAAATGAAAGGAGAAAGCTTTGAGAGCTATTTAGGAGGTGAAAATCAGTTTACTGATAGATAAGAGAGTGAAGTAGAGGGAAGAAGCAAGCAGCCTCCTCAAATGTCCATCTCAAGTGGTTGAATGAACGGTGAAAAAGTGAACGTGTTAGTCGTTCAGGGTCTGACTCTTGGTGACCGCATGGACTGTAGACCACCAGGCTCCTCTGTCCATGGAATTTTCCAGGCAAGAATACTGGAGTGGATAGCCATTTCTTCTCCAGAGGATCTTCCCAACCCAGGAATCAAACCCAGGTCTCCTGCATTGCAGGAAGATTATTTACTGTCTGAGTCACAGCTTCTTAATTAGATAGGGAAAAAAAAAAAAAAGGAGGAGAAGCATATTTGGCAGGAAAAGATGACTGTTTTTTTCTGTTATCAATTTATATGATATTGCATTCACATGATGCCGGTGAAATATGCAAATAGGGGTGCCCCGTAAGCAGTCAGACATAACAGTTCAGTGATGGAGGAAGACCTAAGAATCAGTAATTGATAGAGGGTAATTACAGGGGTGGGTATTAACAAGATTAACTAAGCTAAGCTAAGCTAAGTCACTTCATTCGTGTCTGACTCTGTGCAACCCCATAGACGGCAGCCCACCAGGCTCCCCCATCCCTGGGATTCTCCAGGCAAGAACACTGGAGTGGGTCGCCATTTCCTTCTCCATGAAAATATTCCATAAATGAATTTCAGTAACTCTTAAACATTCCACAAAATTTCCTAAGAACCTGTGAGAGTATAATACCTGGCAATCCTCTCTAAAACAGAAATTCACCTATCTGCTACATTACTGCTAATGATCTGAAATGTACATGATCTCTAAAAAATAACAGTACTGAATAAAACTGAAAGGATCATCCAAGTTCCTACATAATACCAAAGTATTTATCCAGGATTACTGAATAAATCATAGCAATTTGCTATCCTTTTCAGAAAAAAAAAAAATCTCAGAACTTACAAGCATGTGGCATTTCACACTGAACCCACTGAGTAACAGGAAATGAAGGTATAACCACTACAACTTCCTCACAAACTTTTGCATCCTGAAATATGATCTCTGCCCCTGGCAGCTGCCATTCCAATTCCACAGGGTATTTTCCAGTCAGACAAGCTGTACAATGATCATTCTTTTCAAAACATTCCAGACCATTCTCATTTTCTTGAATCATAGTATCTTCCTTTGTACAATGACCATTGTTTTCAAAACATTCCAGACCATTCCCATTTTCTTGAACCTTAATGTCTTGCTTTTCACTCTCTGTATTTTCAGTGTTATTCCTTCTTGTACAGATGAAACCGGTCCTCCTTCTACTGACAGATATACAACACTGTTTGCTCCTAGATAATCTGAAATATGCTCAAATTCTGGTTTATTGGCAATAAGCTCTTCTTTTGTTGGTATGTTTATTCCCGTGAAGCATGATTACCCCTAAAGAAACAAGATTACCCCTAAAGAAAATATGTAGAGTGGAAGAGAAGAGGGCTTAAGACTCCTGGAGAAAAGCGACATTGAATTTATCAAACCTTTTTCCATATGATGTCAATAGTGCTTTGAAGTGGACCTTATCAAGTTCCAAACACTTTGTTGTCCCAGGTATTTTGTTTTCAGGCTCAAGCTAAGGAAAATCCTTACCTTCCTTCTCCCCTCCCACCTCAGCCACAGAGAACCTCTGTGCTTCGCTCTTGAGCACAAACATAACCAGTGTAAAAGGCAAAGAACAAAACAGACACCAGTAAATTTTAAGAGTTGTCAGGATGGAGGAAAGGGTTATCTTGCATGTTCATCTGTTAAATCGGAACAATCTGGGTGTATTTCTAGGAAGTAGATTCCACTTTAAGTCATGAAAAGACTTTCTTCTTCTGAAGTCAATAGCTGTGAATGGGCATGTGTGGTGGTGAGTCTCCTGCACTTATTTTTTTTTAATTAAAAGCTGGATTTTGTAATTAATTTTTTATTGAAGGATAATTGCTTTACAGAATTTTGCTGTTTTCTGTCAAACCTCAGCATGAATCAGCCATAGGTATACATATATCCCCTCCCTTTTATATATCCCCTCCTGCACTTAAAGTCCTGAATCAACATCCATCAGAGAGGTCACAGATGAGACCTCCATGATAGAAGACCAGCAGATAATCTTTAAGACCCTCATTGTCACTAATTATTAGTATAAATGTGTATATTTGTCAAATCTAGTGTGTTTGTGTTCATTTGTTTCTCATTTATTTGGAAAGATTCATAAAATAATGAATTTTATCAAAGTGGCTAGAAAAAGTTTAGAGATTTGTAGTGGTTTATAATGAAGCAAAGTTTTCATAGGCAAATATACCTATATTAATGATGTAATGAATCCTTTTCAGTATTGTCTCCTATCCAAACCATACCCTTTCCTAAATCCTCTACAAAAAATGAGGGTTAAAAAAAAAGAGAATTTCCCATTCTCCAGAAAAGATGCACTACATGCAGGCTTTCCTCCTCACATAAACTATTTAAAAATTTAAATAAAGGATCTTGAAGAAAACAGATGAGTCAGTAAAATAACATATACACTGTCAAGCAGAAAACAATAAAAACAATCATTTAGCTGCCTTTCTTTTAAAGCAGATGAAACAGAAACACTAATTTTAGACTGATAACTATTAAAATTGCTACAGCAAAGAAGTACTCTGATGATCTTCATTATTAAACAAATTCTAGCTTCTTCCATGGGCAGTCCTAAGTTTCAGGAGTAGCCAGGACTTTTAAAGTTAGTGGAAGAGAATGATTGGTATGAACCAATCTCCTAGTTGCGTACAAGCCTCAGGGAGGGTTAGAAACATGTCTTCCTCACAACCTGGCTTAAACATAGAGAAGCACCTGCTTTGGTATCTGAATTTTCTGCTTAACATCTAATTAACCTTGAACAACCACCTAAATGTATTACTTTGATAATAGGGCTAAATGTGCACTTCATAGAGTTATTTTCTGGATCAAATAAAATAATACATATAAAGGGTAGCACATATCAAGAAGATATTCATATTCATGTACTCTTTTTATTCATGTACTCTGTAATTATTATTACATTATATTGAGAAAATTTCTACCTTAAATAAAGTGTTAATGAGAGTTCTCAATTTCAGACTTTTTAAGTTGGTCACATGAAAATTATCAGGGACACAGTTAATTTAAGATAGTAACTAAAGATTGCATGTATTCAGACCTGGGTTCAGTTAAAACCGTATGATTTTTATTCCCAAATGGATCTTGTTTACAGACTTTCAAGAGTATCCCACTATTAGGAACACTTTAAGAATCAAATTACATGTTATTATACTGCTGTGTATTTACCAACAAGTCTCCATAACAGCAAAAATATTCTCATAATTTTATCTGCAAAAATATAAAATTTCCTATAATTTTGTTAGCAAATGCATAGAATGAGTACTCTTGATTTTGAGTTAGGCAGTGGTAAAGCTGTTCATATTATGGCCACAGATGGCACTGTCGCTGTATAATTAAGGTGCAACATGTTCATTTCAGGACCTAGAATAACAGAGAACAGTACTCATAATCTCATACATGTAGAATGAAGCCTAAAGCTCAACGGCTGAGGGTAAAGCACTGCAGAGTGGCAGAGTATGGTCACGGTGATGCTGAGGCTTTGCAAGGAGGGATCCTTTTCCACCTGACTCAGTTTTCCCTTCCAAGTGGAGAGAGCTCCAGGAAGATATTTCTAGCTTCTAGCACCTCTCGAGTGCATGTGTGCTGAGTCATGCCTGACCCTTTGCAACCCCAAGCGCTGTAGACCTCCAGGCTCCTCTGTCCCTGGGATTTTCCAGGCAAGAATATTTGTGTGGGTTGCCATTTCCTTCTCCACAGGATCCTCCGGACCCAGGGATCGAATCCAAGTCTCCTTCAATTGGCAGGCTAATTCTTTGTGCATCTCCCTTGCTGATTCTCAAAGAAGAGAAACTGGGTCAACACTTCGCGAGGTAAGAATGGAAAGCTGGGCCTGCAGCAAATATTCCCACTGCCCAGAGTTTACAGGAACAGCGCTGGAGAGGTGCCCCTCACCCAGCCCTGCAGAGCTGGGGTATGCGACTGGGGTGCCACAGGCAGCAAGAAACCCACACTAGAAGACATGCTCCAATATCAGTTTTATCAAAAACCAGGTGGGACAGGCAAGTGTTTTCAATGGGCTTCTTTAAACTCAAATAAACTCAGTTGTTATTTCAGCTAATTTTTAAGGAGAAAAACAGCCT
Source organism: Oreotragus oreotragus (assembly GCA_006410675.1). NCBI lineage: Eukaryota > Metazoa > Chordata > Mammalia > Artiodactyla > Bovidae > Oreotragus > Oreotragus oreotragus. The sequence continues at coordinate 64,992 of SJYX01008375.1, forward strand.
TTGCTGAGCACTTCCTACCTCCAGGTGTTATGTGAGATGTGAAAGAAACAACCAAAGGCAATTCGTGTTCTTAAGGAAGTTAAGGCCCAGTAAACGGGCACACATACACAAAGCATATCAAGGCAATGTGGCAAGTGCTGTAGGTCTGCCACACTGTGCCAACCCTTGGAACAATCTAATAGGCTGTGAGCCTGCTCAGTTACAGGCACCTGCTACAACTCCTCCCCTCTCCCTCTTACACAGTAAGGAACTCTGCAATGCAAATAAAAGGAGTTATAGAACTGTGAAAGAACTCTAATTGAGAAAAAAAAATTTTTTTTGCAAACTATAGAATCCTTGGAGTAAGAGATTACAGGAGCTCTCCCAACTGCACATGAAGCTTTATTTGAAACTGAAAGTGCTAAAGCAATGATGTTTGAACTCTGCTCTGTGGAGTTTGTTGTTGTTTGATTTTGGTGGAAGAGGGGGAGCTTTACAGATCTTCACGGGCTCCAGACCCTCTGACAGCACCAATGCCGTCGTCATCTCACGAGCTCTGCTTTCTTTCTTTCCTATTTTATACACTGTGATTCCAAAAAAAAAGCTATTCTGACCAAAAAAAAAAAAAAAAAAAAGCGGAAGAACAATAGAAAAGCATTGTATAAGAACTGAAGTATGAGGAAGGAAAGGGCCAGAGCTGAGGCTGGAATGGGAGATAGAAGCCAGAGAAGGAAACCAAAGGTTTGTCTTTTAGGCAAGTAACTCCCAAATTCTGCTGCAATTTGGAGTTGCTTGGGCATCTTTGAAAACATGGCACCTTCAGACTTTCTAATTTAATTAATACGGGTACAATCTGGACTTTGAGATATCAGTTTCTAGATGGTTTTAATATGTAGCAAGTCAAGGGCAATGAAGTCACAAAACCAGATTCACTTGTCAAAGACGTCACAATTATGCTGGGTAGAAGCCTAGATTCTAAATTGGTTCTAATTAGTACTTAATATTAAACATTTATTACATTTTAAATTATCTATGCAAAGGTAACAATAAAGAACAGCTTTTAATATCATGTTCCAGTCCTGGGACAACTGTGTGTTAGTCAGTTTTGTTTGCTGGTTTTTCAAGCAATGATTATGGCACAATTTAAAAAATATGTGTATGCATATATAGAATGCACACATGTACACACAGAGCTCCAAAACTTAAAGAAGAATATGAACAACTAACCAATGCTGGCAATGGCATCCCACTCCAGTACTCTTGCCTGGAAAATCCCATGGACGAAGGAGCCTGGTGCACTGCAGTCCATGGGGTCGCTAAGAGTTGGACACAACTGAGTGACTTCACTTTCACTTTTCACTTTCCTGCATTGGAGAAGGAAATGGCAGCCCACTCCAGTGTTCTTGCCTGGAGGATCCCAGGGATGGGGGAGCCTGGTGGGCTGCCGTCTATGGGGTCGCACAGAGTTGGACACGAATGAAGTGATTTAGCAGCACCAGCAACCAATGCTGGCAAGAACAGGATCCAGGGAAGCTCTGAGAACTTTGGCACAAAAATGCATGGACTTTCTCCCAGTGAGCAGCACTGCTATTTATTAGGTATTTAGTTTTAGTACTTGTATTAGCACTATGGTATTCTAGTATATTCAGTCATTGTGCCTCTCTATCGATTTCTGTTACAAATTCTGAGGGGGAAGATGATAGCTCATCTGGGTTCTTAGGAATTCACATGAATTCACTCATGACCAGGAACTGCTATCATTAGCTGACTAATAGCCAACCTCCCAAAATTCCACTCCGCAGTTTCTGTCCATTACAACTCCTTTGGTGTTAAATCCACCCTGGTACACCCAGAAGAATATAAGAAGGACACGGGGAGGCTACCTGTGCTCACTGATAAAGCATGGTATGTGTGCACTCAGTTGTGTCCCGTTCTTTGAGATCCCATGGACTGTAATGACAAGGCTTCTCTGTCCATGGAATTTTCCCAGCAAGAATATTAGCCTGGGTTGTCATTTCCTCCTCTCGGGATCCTCCAGACTCAGAGATCAAACCCACATCTCTTGTGCCCGCTGCATTGACAGATTCTTTACCACTGAGCCACCTGGGAAGTCCCTTAAAATATGGTTTAGGTTGATCATACCTCAGTCAAGCCTCTGACATCCTGAATAAAGGGAAAGGAGAGAGATTAAATGCTGGTCTAGAAGGAAATGGCTAAATTTATCAAAATGTGCTACAGAGTTTCACTTAAAATTCATGCCCAGACCCATCCCCGTGGAAAGCAGATGCCCTTTTCCTTGCTCCACGCCCACTAAATGCCTATATTCATCATAGCAACCAAAACATGTCTAGCATAATAGTGTCACTCCCAGCTGAGACTCTCTTGGTACATGGAAAGGCTGTCACAAATGGCTAACTCCTCAAATGATTAAGAATGTACTTCTCCTTTCTTTTGTAAGTCTGCCATAAACAATCAAGAAGAGGCGTTTGCTATTAGAAAAATGCCAGTTTAGAAGAGGTGCTATAGTGTTTTGTTATAAGAAAAATCTGTTTTGAAAGTGTGGCTTCTCTTTGGGGAAATTTCATTTATTGAACTCTAAAATAAGGGCAAAAATCGCACATTATTGAGAAGATTTACTGTGTGGATTTAATGAGATAATGCACATGAGGTCTTTGGCACTGTCCTACCACATGAAAAATGCTCAATAAATGACAAGAATTATTATTTTTGATGTTGCTGCTATATTGTTCCTCATAATTCTTAATGACAATACTGCATTCAGAAATTAAATTATCCTCATGGTGACCTAGAAATGCAAAGTCCAAACATCCAGTGATTCAGCAGTTTTCAAATAAACTCTGTGACTACCAGTTTTACAGTCAACATTGAAATGTTCTTCAGGTGTATCTTGAAATGTTTGAAATTAACCTGGAAATCTACATAAATCTTAAAAAAAAAGCAAGGAACTTGGCAGAGAGCTGCCTCCAATTCAAACTATATTTTCCTGACAAAGAGGATCTTAGTCATTGTCATCTTTTTTTTTTTTTTCTTTATCCTTTTGGTAACTTCAAATAATTGTGTTTATATTTCCAGGGAGCATTGTGTGGCACCAATTCAGGCATCCTGGAGAGTGGTTTAAAGATGAGGAATCCCAGACCCATTTACTTTCCCTCTCCTGAAATAATAGGCATGAAAATTTTAAAGCATTTCTTGTCAACTTTCCCCCTAAGCTGCAACACTTCCTTCTGCTATCATTCTGAGTTATGAGCAGATACATGGAAGTAAATACATGTTTATAGATACATATTTTCTCAGTCATGTCTCCTAGGAACACACTATTTTTCTTTTTTACTTACACAGGGAAAGGGAAAAGGAGTAGAATAAAACATTGGTATCATGATGGCAGGGAATCTTGCATACCACTATCAGATGCATCCTTGGAGCAGCAAGGTATGGAATTTACCATCTTAAAGGTGGGTACCAGAGTTCTTCTTGAGAAGAAACCTCACATAAAATACTTCGATCAATTTCTTAAGAGGTGGAAGGTGAGACATGAAGGCAAAAGCTGAAAGGACATAACAAAAATAAGAAATAGCTAAACCACTAAGCACAGGAAAATAAAGGGGGACTGTGGGTGGGGCAACAGAGAAAGAAAGAGACAGGGGGGCCTGAGAAGCCTAACAGGAGGCTGCAGTCTGCAGAAATGCAGGTGGATGGGGGCTCACAGGCATATAAGATGAGGCAGAAAGACCATCAAAATCCTAGAGTCTCTTTCTGTCCCCATTTTCTCTACACAAATCTTACGTAAAATTGAATGCGATCAGTCATATGTCCTCCAGAGACTGGGCTGTGGAGGGGACACAGACATCACCAGAACACAGCAGGAATGTCGGTGGGCCTCTGTGTGGTGATAAGACACAAAGTGGAACTAATTGGAAGAAGATATGTGATGAGATCACTGTTTTCCAAATGTGCAGAGAGGTAACCTCAATTACTAGGAGAAGGGCAACATCAGAATTGCATAAGTTACTCTCCAGCTGCTGAAACAAACAGGAGATTAAAATATCATTACATCAGCCTTTGCTGTACTCAAGAATATTAGCCTTCTCTGCTGGCTGAAGATGCCAAGCATAATCATCCTCAGGGCCTTTGAACTTGCTGTCTCTCTCCTTGGAATGTTCTTTTTGGAACATGACTCATTTCTGTCATCCAGGTTTTGGCTTATACATCCTCAGAAAGACCTTCTCAGATCACCTCTCTGAAGTACCTCACCTCCTCTGGGTTCAGCCATCTTCTAGCACCTCATCCTATTTTCATAATCCTTATAACCACTCAATATTTTCTGGTTTACTAAAATTGTATTTCGTTGACTCAGAAGCCATCAATCATAAGATGCACTATTATTATGTGTCTTTCTAACAAAGCAAAATGCTGTCAATTAAAATAAGACACAATATATTCTTATCATTTTGAATTCTGAATGTAGAGATAATTTTAAAAAGGTTCTTATAGACTTATTTAGCCATTGATTTTCATCATCTATCACTCTTTTACTTAAACAGGAAAATGTAAATGAGATCTGTTGTTTTTTGTTTTCAGTAAAATATTAAATTGTAGTCATTCTTTCAAAAAAGCTTCATTAATATTAAATTTAAGTGCTCTTTTCTAGGTTTTTTGTAACAACTTTCTGTTTTACTGTCAAATCACAATGTAATCTCAAAGACATTTTAAATGGCAGTATTAAACTAAACCTGTGTAATACTAACAATATAATGACCCAACTCAATTGGCAACAATGTGTCCATATTTTAACAAGTTTGGGCATAAGCAGGAAATGACAGATATGTCAGACTGCTTTCTAGCCAATGGTAGGGAAGACATATTGAATTGTGAGTTGCATCTGACTTCAAAACTGTTAAAATGTGAAACATAATGTGTATCTTACCACAGCAAGCTAACTGATAATTTACTATCTCTCACATAGCCTCTTTGTCTTTAGAAGAAAATTGAAGCTTGTCTATATACTTCTAAAACCCAGAAAATAATAGGTATTCAAAAATATTTATTCAAAGAATGAGATGTACTGCCGTTTCACCATCCAGAATGATGTAGGACAAGATAACCACTAAAAATGCAATTTCTCTATCAACTTAGAAAAACAGTTGGCATTTGTCTGGTTTGCTGTCATCACCACTGAGAGAAATGTTCTATAATCTCCATAGACAAAGAAATTGTCCTATTGTCTCCCTTTAAGTATATCAGCCTGCAATGAACTTTTTTAAAAAATGGGCTTCTTTGTGATTAAACCATCTGATGAGATAACCGACAGGCTACAATTCTCATTTGCAGAAGCTTCAGTTCAATTCAGTTCAGTTGCTCAGTCACGTCCAACACTTTGCGACCCAATGGACTACAGCATGCTAGGCTGTCCTGCCCATCACCAACTCCTGGAACTTGCTCAAACTCATGTCCGTTGAGTCAGCGATGCCATCTGATCATCTCATCCTCTGTCGTCCCCTTCTCCTGCCTTCAATCTTTCCCAGCATCAGGTTCTTTTCCAGTGACTCAGTTCTTCACATCAGGTGGCCAAAGTATTGGAGCTTCAGCTTCAGCATCAGTTCTTCCAATGAATATTCAGGACTGATCTCCTTTAGGATTGACTGCTTTGATCTCCTTGCAGTCCAAGGGACTTTCAAGAGTCTTCTTCAACACCACAGTTCAGAAGCATCAATTCTTTGGTGCTCAGCTTTCTTTATGGTCCAAGTCTCACATCCGTACATGATTACTGGAAAAACCACTGCTTTGACTAGACGGACCTTTGTTGACAAAGTAATGCCTCTGCTTTTTAATATGCTGTCTAGGTTGGTCATAGCTTTTCTTCCAATGAGCAAGAGTCTTCTAATTTCATGGCTAAAGTCACCATCTTCTGATTCTGGAGCCCAAGAAAATAAAGTCTGACACTGTTTCTATTGTTTCCCCATGTATTTGCCATGAAGTGATGGGACCAGATGCCATGATCTTAGCTTTTTCAATGTAAAGTTTTAAGCCAGCCTTTTCACTCTCGTCTTTCACTTTCATCAAGAGACTCTTTAGTTCCTCTTCACATTCTGTCATAATGGTGGTGTCATCTGCTTAGCTGAGGTTATTGATATTTCTCCCTGCAATTTTGATTCCAGCTTGTGCTTGATCCAGTCTGGCATTTCGCATGATGTACTCTGCATAAAAGTTAAATAAGCAAGGTGAAAATAAACAGTCTTGATACACTCCTTTCCCAATTTGAAACCAGTATGTTGTTCCATGTCCAGTTCTAACTGTTGCTTCTTGATCTGCATACAGATTTCTCAGGAGTGAAATGATATAATCACTCCCTAGAGCCAGACATCATCAGAGGTGACCTCAAGTGGGCCTTAGGAAACATCACTACAAACAAATCTAGTGGAGGTGATGGAAGTCCAGCTAAGCTATTTCAAATCCTAAAAGATGATGCTGTGAAAGTGCTGCACTCAATATGCCAGCAAATTTGGAAAATGTAGCAGTGGCCACAAGACTGAAAAAGGTGTTTTCATTCCATTTCCAAAGAAAGGCAATGCCAAAGAATGTTCAAACTACCACACAATTGCACTCATCTCACATGCTAGCAAAATAATGCTCAAAATTCTCCAAGCCAGAATTCAATAGTACATGAACTGAGAACTACCAGATGTTCAAGCTGGACTTAGAAAAGGCAGAGGAACCAGAGATCAAATAGCTGACATTTGTTAAATTGTAGAAAATACAAGAGAATTCCAGAAAAACATCTACTTCTGCAGAAGCTTAGTAGAGATAAAATCAACAAGTGATACCACGATGACTCTTTGGATGTACATACCACAGAAACTCCATTAAAAATATAGCATCCTCTTCTCGTACAGGAAATATAGAGATTTAAATACCATCTGACATTGTAAGCATGCCAAAGGACAGGAAATTATCAGAAATTCAGGCAGTCCTAGATAAAATTCTCATCCTTTTATTCACTTGAATAATTTAATTAAAATATTTTATTCCTAGGTCAAATTCTTGTTGCTTTCTTGTTGCTCTCCCTCTGTAGTTTCCTCATTTTTATATATAGAATAGATAAGAGTTTCAATAAAATTCAGTGACAAATATGCATCTTTTTTCAAAATTCTGCACAAATAACATAATCTTGAGAGGTAACATACCCAAATGAATTTCAGGTATTAGTACAAGAACTTCATGCTTTCTTTTTCTTTTTTCATTTGTTTGTACTGAAATGTAATAATATATTTAGCTACTTTCTTACAGCTAGACATAAAACACTCTGGCCTCAGTTTGGGTTTCCACTAACCTTTTTTGCAACCTCTTTATACAGAGGTTCCTCTTCCATGGTAGCTTTTTTCCGTAGTATCACATATCTCTATTATCTTTTGTTCTCTTTATATTCTATAACATGAAGTAAAGCAGTGTTATAGAACCCTTTTATAAGGAAAATTATCTAATGAGTCATTTAGTATAGTTAATATAATTCTATGTTGCATTATTTTAAAGAATTATTTATGCTGAATATCATGCTCTTGTTGAAACCATTATCGTTTTGTGTAACCAAAAATTAGTCTTACATGGGGACTTTAAGATTTGTCACAAAAATATAACATATTTCTTTACTACCAAACTCACCATTCCATTATGTTCCAAGAGGATACCAAGTGAACGATGTGACTGCATAACATACTATTATTAAATGTAAGATAGAAAAGATCATACTGTATAACAAAATAACCTTGATCTCTCAGTAGCTTAACTTAAACTTGTTTCTCGTACATATACAAAGCAGTTTGGTGACCCTCTTATAGATGCCCCAATTTGAACTCCACAGTTACTAAAGCAGGCAGAAGAACCTGATGCAAAAGATACACTTGACTTTTAACTGCCTCAGCCCAGATTTGACAAATGCTACTTCAACTACTGTAAATTAGCTAGAATTAGTTATGAAGATTAAATAAAGAATAACTCATAAAGTAATACTTAGCCCACAGTAACATTCACTGATATTGAGCTACTAAATTTATATTATATTTAGGTTTTACTAATTCATTATTATTATATTAATACCTAAATATTACCATTTTAAATTATTATTAAACAATTTTATTTCATAGATTGAATTTGAACCCTTGTCATTTTACACATTATTTTCCTAAGTAATGGAAATTGACTATGTGTGGATAAAACTTTTCTGGACATCAATAATACATCCTAGTTGGATAACAAAACATATAGGTTCTTCAGTTTTACTGTTTGTTAGTGAACTACAACAGAGAAAAATAAGTGCTTTTAAATAGTAATATTGAGTATTAAACATTGGTCAATTGTTTCTGTCAGTCAGCCTTTCCCAGCACAATGCTGGGTTATCACCAAATAATGGCAAAATGTGAGATGAAATTGTGCTCTAACTGTCCTTGTAATATCTGCACCACACATACTTTTAATCATGCAGGGACACAGAGACTTTAAAAGCTTCAAAACAAGGAGTCATGCTAGTATCTTCAGGGAAAGAGTGCAAAACCTGGTACATTCCTCAGTATTCTCTAACACATTTCCTCAAAATGCATCCAAGAGGCACTTATTCTGCTCATCGCTCTCACACACAAGCAATCTTGTCTTCTAATTATGAAGACTGCTAAGACAGCTTAGGAAAAGTCCTTAAGATACCCATTTCACACATAATTTAGTTTATTTAAAAATAAAAGAACTGTTAAAATTTATCAGATTATATTTACTATCAACAGGATGAACAGTTATTTTGTCCTTAACTTTATAATTTTGCTTTTATTCAGATCAAGGTACCTCTGTCTTTAGGTTCTACAACCAATCCCTTAGTGAGTTTTGTTCTCTAATTCTGAGACATTATCTGAATTCATCTACTTCTCTCTGTTCCTCCTGCTTCTATCCTAAACCAAGACACTGCTTAGATGACTGCAACTGAATCCTAACTACTGTGTTTCCAATCTGTTCCTACCCACAACATTTCCCCACCATGATCTACTTTACTTTGACTGCCAGGAGCCAAACTGATTCGCTTAACATTACACAACGCAGAACCATTTCTCTGCGCATAGAAAACAATCAAATTCAGTTTACAAGCCCCTTATCACTCTAGATCTCATGCATCATGTATATTAGTTTCCTAAGTGTGCTGTAAGGCATGATTTCAAATTTAGTGGTTCAAAATAATAGGAATTTATGTCTCACAGCTTTGGAGGCCGGAAGGGCAAGGTCAAGGTAATAGAAGGCCATACTCCTTCCAGAGGCTCTAGTGGAAAGTCCACTACTTGCTGTTCCAGCTGCTATGGTCGCCAGCATTCTTCTGCTTGTGGTTGCGCCCCTCTGACCTCTGCAACCATTTTCACATTGCTTCCTCCTCTTCTGTAGGTCTGTGTCTGATATCCTCCTGCCTCTCTCTTATAAGCACATTTTATGATGCATTTAGGGGCTCTTCCCTGGTGGCTCAGATGGTAAAGCGTCTGTCTACAATGCAGGAGACCTGGGTTCGATCCCTGGGTTGGGAAGATCCCCTGGAGAAGGAAATGGCCATCCACTCCAGGGCTATTGCCTGGAAAATCCCATGGACAGAAGAGCCTAGTAGGCTAAAGTCCATGGGGTCGTAAAGAGTAGGACACGACTGAGCAACTTCACATCACTTCACTTCACTTGGACAATACAAAGTCATCCCTTCATCTAAAAATCCTTGATCACATCTACTCAAACACTACATCAGGTAACACCCATGGGTTCCAGAGAATAGGACCTGCCGTCTCTGGGTGGGAGCTGTTTGGTCTATTACATCGAGACGCAGTGCACTCGCTGGACTCACCTTCCATCCGCCTGCCTAGAGGTGTTTGTACTTGTTGGTCCTGCCTGGGATGCTCCTTCTCCCAATTATCACAAAGCCTATTTTTTTGATGTTACTCAAACATCACTTCCTGAGAGTTTATTTTTGTACAACCCACCTAATATTGTCACCTGTCTACGCCATTCACTGTCACAGCTCCCTATTTATTTTTTTCCAAGGTGTTTCTAAACTTTGGAGACCATCCTGTTTACCTAATAATACTTTGCCCCTTCCCTAATTCCATGAGAGAAGGGATCTGCTTTCATTGGTCATTACTATATTTCCAGGACTTAGAATAGTGTTTAGCACTATGGTGAAGTGAAGTGAAGTGAAGTCGCTCAGTCGTGTCTGACTCTTTGCGGCCCCGTGGACCGTAGCCTACTAGGCTCTTCTGTCCGTGGGGTTTTCCAGGCAATAGTCCTGGAGTGGATTGCCATTTCCTTCTCCAGGGGATCTTCCCAACCCAGAGATCGAACCCAGGTCTCCTGCATTGTAGACAGACGCTTTACCATCTGAGCCACCAGGGAAGTGTTAAATAAATAAAAGATTAAGTCATTGCCAGCATCTAATAAATGGCATGCAACAAAGATCATTTGTCTACTTTTGATTAATTTGAATTGCTATAACTCACTAACAATGAAATAGGACTTGTGAATAACCTTATCAACAAGATTTTAGTAGGATTTTATAAGCTAAGGCTTATGAAGTATAAGTGAAGTTTTGATGTTCTCAGCATTCTTTCAGTCTCTGCACTGAAGAGAACCAAGCAAGGATGCCCAAATACATTTACACACTTAAGAGTTGTCCTGCAGGCAAAGGAGACATTCTGTATGTTCAAGCGTGATGGTGCTGTCCACTACAGATGCTCTAGTAGTCTGCAAATGCTATCCTGACTGACATGTTGCACTATGTTATTCAAGTTTTAATTCAGAGTAACATATTAACTTTGAGTTAAACAGCAATAATAATCATTAGCATTTATTGAGATGCTACTATGTATAATATAATGCACAAGACTATATAGATGAGTTATTTGATGTACGATTGCAAGATCAGTGTCATGAATTCCATGCAATTTGTTTAAAAAAAGAAAACAAAACAAGAAGGAAACTGAGGCTCAAAGAGGCTACGTAACCTGTTATTACGTAGCCTAAGGTCTGGTGTATCCTGTAACCACAGTCCATCTGTGCATGCTGTTCACCAGGGACAGGATCTTGGAAAACCTGAAGAGACACAGTAGCCACCAGAATGGGTACTTCTTAATTATTGACAGGGCCCTGTGTTAGAACAGACATCTGGGCAGATCACACATATGCTTACATCTTTATTCTTCTTACTTCTTGAATCTCTGACAACCACATGCATTTCTGTAATATTAATCATCTCGATCACCCACTAGTGAAGTATATAGGGAGCATGAAAGTACCAATTAAAGGTCTTAAGAATTCTGTTTCTGTTACCCTTTGTAAGTAGAAATTCAAATGTGTGTACACAAGTGGGTGTTTAGAGATAACACACACACATACACACACACACATTTAATACCATCTTTGGAATACTAGATTCCAAGTAACTACTGCAAAACCAACAATGGATTGTACACATTAAACATTAGCCTTAATTTTTTCAGATGCTAAGCAGCTCTAGGAGATACAGCCCATTAATCATAGTTAGAACATCCTAAGTATACTATTAAAAAGAAATGATTGTGTTAGATTAGAAAATTTATCACATATACAAAATGCAACTCTAAACTGGAATAATAAGCTTCACAAAAAGCCTGATTCAAGTGGTACAACCCCAGGAACACCAGCTATAAGAAGCTACACTGGCTTTAACTATCTGAAGGTACCCAGTCCACACTCCATGTGTGGACTGGCTCATAGTCAGTATTGTGGTAAACATCAATACCTTAATTAGGAACACCTTGATTTCAAGCAGTAGAACTCAGTCATTTAGCTTCGGTAAGAAGGAGAATCTAGGGGCAGACACACAGAGATCTCCTGGACCCCAAGGCAGTATGTTTACTCGGGCCTCATGAGGGGCTGAAACCATCAGCTCAAAGTCAGAACCAGAGGTCTGTCTCTGCCTCCCCAGGATCCATGGGCTGCAGAGCTCCAGTCTCCTTTCTGCTTGGCCTTATTCTGCACCCACAGGATGAAAAGTAGTCACTTCTCTCAGCTGAGCTTTCAGTGACCTCCTATATCGTTCAGAGTCCATATTCAATATTTCAATAATAGAGAATTCGGTTGACCCAGACTGAATCAAGTGTCTGTCCTACCACAATGCACTGAGGCCAGCGGAGCAGGCAAGGGATCCACTGCTCTCTCAGCAGGGACGAGGCTAGTCTCCAAGGAGGGTCACGCGTAAGGCAGGTGAACCGACAACTATGTCTGTTATATTAGTAATAAAACAACCACATTTAGATGGCCTGCTCTCCATAAAACACTTCTTACAATTCTTTGATCAAAATAATCCTAAATAAACATTGGCTATGCTTCTTAGTGTTTATTGCATCACGCAGTGTCAGGAGTTATGCATAAAGTAAGCCCAGAGACCCGAGGCAGCTCACTACAGGGGCACCCATCTCAGTTTGAGGGATCTCAGAAAGGCTTGTGAGATGAGCTGGTGAAAGCGGGGGAGGAACTATAAAGGTGATGATGGGAATTTGTCTAGGAAGTGAAGGTAAAGGGGTTTTCCAAAATGGTGCAGTAAATATAAAATCCCAGATAAGAGAGAAATACTATCTTCCAGAAATCCTGAGTGGTTCAATATGCCAAAGACAGGGTGTATGTCTGTGCAAAGGCTTGAGGGGTTTGAGTAAGTCAACACATAAGCCTTACTCAAGTACATTTACACACATTTAAGTGTGTAAATGTACTTGCATAAATGAGTATTTTCAAAAGGGAGGGACCTGCTCTGATTTCTCCTTGCAGAGTTGGAGGACTTCAGATTAGATGAAAGCAGGAAAGGAGTGGGGCTCTCCTTAGCAGGAGTGTCATTCACCAAGATACAGAGTGCTGAAGGGAAGGTGACTTCAGGAAAGGCTAGAATGAGCTTGGCTCTGTCCCCAGTGAATTTGAGGTACCTGAGAGACATATATAAGGTGTCTGTAAGATAATTAAAGTTAAAGGTGTGCACGCAAGACAGTGGTCTAGGAGATGCATGGAACACTAAAAAGAAAGTACATAAAATGGGCAAAAATACTCACACCAAGAGTTGTGCGAATTACAGATGGAGCCATAAACCCTTGGAAAGGCTGGGCAGTGCTCTCAGACAGAGAAGGTGAGCTAATATTGGATTTGAATTGGAAGAAGAAGGGTCTCCAGCCAGACGGGTGCAATGGGATGGTAAGGGAGAAAGAGACATTTCCAAGAGAAGGGAGGTAAATGCAGAGACAACTCCATAAGCCTCCTCTTTGGAATCTGAAGGAGGAGGAGATCAGGTACCACTCAGCTCTCATGTACCCAGGAGAAGACTTAGAACTGTCTACACAATTCAGTTTCTGAAGACTAGACGTCCAATAGGGGCAAGGCTGTCTATGACTTAATGATCTTGCTACTATCCATAATGATTCTACGGAAACAAAAATAAAACATCTCTGAAGGCATGGCAACCCACTCCAGTATTCTTGCCTGGACAATCCCATGGTCAGAGGAGCCTGGTGGGTCGTAAAGAGTCGGACACGACTGAAGCGACTTAGCACGCACACACACAAAGGCAAATGAGCAGTATTCCCATTAAGCACAACAGACTGAATAAGCCTGTTTACTTTCACTTCCTCTCAAAACTTATGAATCATTCCCTCTCAGTATAAAAAGAAAGAAAATGATGCCTAAAATTGACAAATCTAGTAACAGAAATATATGCAAAGAAATAACCAAACAAAAGTCGATTAAAGAAAAAACCAGAGTGCTTGGGGAATTGGGATTTGTGCATAAGAAGGGACTGGAAAAACCAGTATTCATTATTGTAAACCCTGAGGGATTTCCATTTGATTATTTAATTATATATATGTACCCATTGGCAAAAGTAAACATTTTATAAATTATAACATCAGTGACGTGAGAATGACATTCAGCTGGCCTGTAACTTGTCACAAATACACCTCTTCCAGTAATAAATCACATGAAAAGCATGATTATGTCACACTAGGCCTAGGTCAACATTTGCTCTGTCAGGCACATTCAGCCCACACCAACAGCTATCTGTCATCACTTTTATGCTTTATTGCAGATAAAATATAAAGCATTATCCAGTCTGCCAGACCAAGTGCTTTTAAGAAACACTCAAACATTGGGGTCACCCTCCTAAAATACTTTACAGTGATATTTCACTTGCACACACCATAAAGTTTTAGAACCAAAAGAGACTTAGAGTGTAATTAGCCCAAGGTCCTCATTTTGCATATGGAAAAGCTAAGTGCCATAGTAAGGAATTCACCAGATGCCAAACAGTTCAGCAGTGCCACCCTTAGAGCTCCTTCCTTCCATTCTTGGTTCCACTGCCTAGCATTTCTCCAGCCCTGTCTACTGTGCACTAGAGCCCATTATACCAAAGGGCCTGAACAAAATATTAACACTATTGTAGATATTAAGTACATTTTAAAATTTGTCTGTTTAGAATTTCAGTAACTAAAGGACCTTTAAACATGGACCAATACAGGATTGCATCCCTAATGAATAATATGCTCCAGCACTCTCCTCATTATATAGAGATTCGATCCTTGCCCTATAACTTGTCAACATACACTCTAGCAGGAGAAGATGGGATTAAGCCAAAAAATGTAATGAAGTGTGATGGCCAACACAGGATGATCTTCATGGGAACTGGAACATTCTGCTAAAATCTGAAATCACAAATATGCCAACAGATACAAAATTTATAGCATCGTTTCTAGAAAAAAAGTAAAGCTTATTTGACAAATTTTATCAACAGCAGAAGGAAAAGCTATAGAGTTCCAGACAGTTCTGAGCCTTTTTAGTACTCCATATTTGAAAGTTACAGTCAATTTAGCAATCTCACTTTGTTGCCGTAGACCATCTTGACTTGTTGACTTGGTCACAGACTGATTATGATCTTCCACTGTACCTAAAATTATTCAGCTAGCAAAGAACATTATCTTTTTGTGCCTTCTTACTTAGTGGTTGTCTAGAATTCTCTGTCTGGAATTCTGCCTTCCTTTCCTGCCCTTCCAAATAGGTCCACTTCATACCTAGCACAAGATGCTGTCTGCCAAAACCCTCCTGACATCCACCCTTGTCCAGAGCACACAGCTTCCATTTGCAGACAGGTGCCAGGGTTTTGTCAGTGCTGGTACACAACTGCTTGGGTCTCCCCAGAAGAAAATGAGCTCATGAAAGCAAAAACCAGGCTCATTCATATTATATCTGCCACATTTAGCTAATTCTTGACACACTGTCAGTTCAGTTCAGTTCAGTTGCTTAGTCGTGTCCGACTCTTTGTGACCCCATGAATCGCAGCATGCCAGCCCTCCCTGTCCATCACCAACTCCTGGAGTTCACTCAGACTCACGTCCATCGAGTCTGTGATGCCATCCAGCCATCTCATCCTCTGTCGTCCCCTTCTCCTCCTGCCCCCAATCCCTCCCAGCATCAGAGTCTTTTCCAATGAGTCAACTCTTCGCATGAGGTGGCCAAAGTACTGGAGTTTCAGCTTTAGCATCATTCCTTCCAAAGAAATCCCAGGGCTGATCTCCTTTNTTCACTCAGACTCACGTCCATCGAGTCTGTGATGCCATCCAGCCATCTCATCCTCTGTCGTCCCCTTCTCCTCCTGCCCCCAATCCCTCCCAGCATCAGAGTCTTTTCCAATGAGTCAACTCTTCGCATGAGGTGGCCAAAGTACTGGAGTTTCAGCTTTAGCATCATTCCTTCCAAAGAAATCCCAGGGCTGACCTGCTTCCTCCCATAACCTGGCCTATGTTACAGAGATTCATATTTTCTGAAAATTTTCTTATTAAGAGCAAATGATATAAATCCATGATACCTAACCTACTATAACTATCAAAGTTATCTTATTTATTGAACAGAAAAAAATAGACAACAGATTCTAACTTATATATTAACTCTTCTTTTAAAAAAAATCCACTTTAAGAAAAATCAATGAGGAAATCCATGTTTACAAAGCAATTATTTGAGATAGAAACTTACATTACAAGAGGTATCACTACAAAGTTTTTTTTTTTCTTAACAGCAAAATCCCTAGTTAGATTAATTTTCTTTTCCAGTTTTTAAATGTTTTTTTATTCTCCAGTGAGGTTAAAAATTTGCTTATGCTTTCTCACATATCTATGTGTATTATCATGAATGCATCTGAATCCACAAATGGTATAAACTTATATTAATATAGAATAATAAATAATAAATAAATAAAAATTAATAAAGAAGAAATAAAGAAGAAGTTAATAAAGAATACATATATATTGATATCAATTAATAAAGAAAACTCCCTTCCCTGAAAACCAGTGTTAACACAATACACAGTAACAAAGTTTTGGACCCTTGCCATGTCTTAATAAATAACTTTCCTGAACCAAAAAAGCAAAAGTAATATCAGGATAGATAACTCAGGCTGGTAAGCAAATTAAATACTAATTAAAGCATTTGAATATCAGAACAAATATAGCACAAAATTGTAACATCAATTAGCATTTTGTTGATCAGTCATTACCATAAAACAAAGAGCAAATATAACCATGTTTCTTTAATAAGGTCATAATTAGAGTCAATTACTTTAAAAGAATCATAGCACAGTTCACATAACAGTATTTCAGTAGACATAACAAAGATCGAATTCACCTACAATCAGTGTGTGAAAAATCCTGTACATTAAAGAGCCCACTGTATCAAAAGTATAGATTTTAAAACATAATGAAAAAAGGAAGCTTAGTTCCCCGAACCTCTGAAGGAAGGAGGTCTCCAAGATGGTATTGTTGGAGACATTCTCTTCTTCCCTTTCCCTTTCTTTCTTCGGAAGTCTCACCCTTCACTGTGGATAACTCCCATGCCGAACACTCTGGAGATCAACAACTCCACATTTCTAAGTGGAGTCCTCCAGATGTCATACTGGAAACTGAAGCAACACATCCAAATCCAAACAGCACTTCTGTCTTCTAATTTCCCTATTGTTGTTAATGTCCTAACCTCCTCCCAATTAAACAGGCATTTGAAGCTTCAATGCTTTCTATTCTTATGGCCAACATCTTCATGCAGGCTTTGGCAAGGTTTCACGTAGGCTATGTTAACAGCATCCTCTCTGGTTCTCCACTCATTTTAACATGGCTGCCCAGGGGCCAAGGGCTCCCGCAGGTCCCTGACCCTCATTCACCTCCCTCTCCTCCCTTTGCATGCTGCTGCTCCCCAACGCTCCTTCTTGTACCCAACATACCTTCTTTGTCCGACCCCTACATCTCTGCTTAGTCTAGTTTCTCAGCCTGTGATGTTCTCCTCACACACAGCCTTTGAAGGGTCTGACCTATAAGTAGTTAAATGGTGGCCTCTTAAAATATGCCCAAAGACTAATATCTGACCCCAAACTTGTGACCTGTACAATTAAGTGTAAGATTTTGAGGAATTGTCCTGCATTATGCATGTAATCGTATAAAAACTCAACTGTCTTTAGAAGCCAAGAGCTAGTGGGCACATAGGAGAAGGCAGAGTGGCCAGGCAGGCAGAACTTGGAGTGATGTGTGCAAAGCCAAAGACAGCCAACATCCAAAAGAAGCCAAGGAACAGATTCCCCCTGAGAGCCCCCTTGGGTGTACCACCCTGCTGACATCTCCCTGTTGGGCTTCTGGCTTGCAGAACTGTGAAAGAAACAATTACTGTTGCTTTAGTCAAGAAGGATGTAGAAACTTGACACTAGCCTTAGAAAATATACCACCTCTACAGTCTGGTTCAAACATCATTTTCTATTCCATAAAAGGATTCATGACTCTCTGGGGTTGGTTCAGTTCAGTTGAGTTGCTCAGTCGTGTCTGACTCTGTGACCCCATGGACTGCAGCATACAAGGTTTTCCTGTGCTTCACTGTGTCCTGGAGCTTGCTCAAACTCATGTCCATCTTGTTGGTGATACCATCCAACCATTTCATCCTCTGTCATCCCCTTCTCCTACTGCCTTCAATCTCTCCCAGCATCAGGGTCTTTTCCAGTGAGTCAGTTCTTCACATCGGGTGGCCAAAGTATTGGAGCTTCAACCTCAGTCCTTCCAATGGATATTCAGGACTGATCACTGATTGCCTTTAGGATTGACTGGTTTGATCTGCTTGCAGTCCAAGGGACTCTCAAAAGTCTTCTCCAACACCACAGTTCAAAAGCCCCACTTCTTCGATGCTCAGCTTTCTTAGTGGTCCAACTCTCACATGACTACTGGAAAATACATAGCTTTGACCAGACGGACCTTTGTCAGCAAAGTAATGTCTTTGCTTTTTAATATGCTGTCTATGTTGGTCATAGCTTTTCTTCCAAGGAGCAAGCATCTTTTAATTTCATGGCTGAAGTCACCATCTGCAATGATTTTGGAGCCCAAGAAAATAAAGTCTGTTATTGTTTCCATTTTTCCCCCATCTATTTGCCATGAGGAGAAGGCAATGGCACCCCACTCCAGTACTCTTGCCTGGAAAATCCCACGGATGGAGGACCCTGGTAGGCTGCCGTCCATGCTAAGGAAAATCCCATGGATGGAGGACCCTGGTAGGCTGCCGTCCATGCTAAGGGTCGACTGAGCGACTTCCCTTTCACTTTTCACTTTCATGGATTGGAGAAGGAAATGGCAACCCACTCCAGTGTTCTTTCCTGGAGAATCCCAAGGATGGGGGAGCCAGGTGGGCTGCCATCTATGGGGTTGCACAGAGTCGGACAGGACTGAAGTGACTTAGCTTAGCATTTGCCATGAAATGATGGGACCAGATGCCATGATCTTTGCTTTTTGAGTGTTGAGTTTTAAGCCAGCTTTGTCACTCTCCTCTTTCACTTTCATCAAGAGGCTCTTTAGTTCTTCTTCACTTTCTGCCATAAGGGTAGTGTCATCTGCATATCTGAGTTTATTGATATTTCTCCCAGCAATCTTAATTCCAGCTTTTGCTTCATCCAGCCCAGTATTTTGCATGATGTACTTTGCATATAAGTTAAATAAGCAGGGTGACAATATATAGCCTGCAGTTCAGTTCAGTTCAGTAGCTCAGTCGTGTCTGACTCTTTGCGACAGCCTTAGCGTACTCCTTTCCCAATATGGAACCAGTTTGTTACATGTCCAGGTCTAACTGTTGCTTCTTTGACCTGTATACTGATGTCTTAGGAAGCATGTAAGTTAGTCTGGTATTCCCATCTCTTTAAGAATTTTCCACAGTTTGTAGTGATCCACATAGTCAGACATTTCAGAGCAGTCAATTAAACAGAAGTAGGTGTTTTTCTTGAACTGTCTTGCTTTTTTTATGATCCAACAGATGTTGGTAATTTGATCTGATTCCTCTGCCTTTCCTAAATCCAGCTTGAACATCTGGAAGTTCTTGGTTCATGGACTATTGAAGCCTAGCTTGGAATTTTGAGCATTACTTTGCTAACATGTGAGATGAGTGTAATTCTGCAGTAGTTTGAACATTCTTTGGCACTGTCTTTCTTGGGGGATTGAAAAGAAAACTGACCTTTTTTCAGTCCTGCGGCCACTGCTGAGTTTTCCAAATTTGCTGGCATGTTGAGTGAAACACTTTAACAGCATCATCTTTTAGGATTTGAAAGAGCTCATCTGGATTGCATCACCTCCATTAGCTTTGTCCATAGTGATGCTTCCTAAGGCCCAGTTGACTTTGCATTCCAGAATGTCTGGCTCTAGGTGAGTGATCACACCATTGAGGTTATCTGGGTCATGAAATCTTTTTTGTATAGTTCTTCTGTGTATTCTTTCCACCTCTTCTTAATTTCTTCTGCTTTTGTTAGGTCCATACCATTTTCTGTCCTTTATTGTGCCCATCATTGCATGAAATATTCCCTTGGTCTCTCATTTTCTTGAAGAGATCTCTAGTCTTTCCCATTCTATTGTTTTCCTCTATTTCTTTGCATTGATCCCTTAGGAAGGTTTACATATCTCTCCTTGCTATTCTTTGGAACTCCACACTCAGATGGATATATCTTTCATTTTCTCCTTTGCTTTTCACTATTCTTATATTCTCAGTTATTTGTAAGGCCTTCTTAGACAACCATTTCGCCCTTCGCATTTCTTTTTCTTGGGGATGATTTTGATCACCATCTCCTGTACAATGTAATGAACCTCTGTCCACAGTTCTTCAGGCACTCTATCAGACCTAATTCCTTTTATCTATTTGTCACTTTTTCACCATTTTCAGTTCCACAAAAGGATTCCTGACTCTGTGGTTGGTAACTGTCTCTAATTAGAGCTGTTACAGCTTCATGTTTTAACACTGTCACATTAATGATACCACATATATTTAGGTCATGTATGAGAATATGATATGCAAAATATATAATGCATTTGAATAGATAAATAAATGTACAGGTATGTGCACACCTGTGTTTATATTGAACACATATGTAAAATGTTATTATAGCATTGGGTATATGTATACATGTATGAATATATACATAATATATACATAGTATATAAGTGCATAGTTGATCTAATAGATTGTTTACAAGTCTACCTTATCTACTTAACACAGTGCCTTACTAACAACAGATGTTCAGGAAATATTTGTCAAATTAATCAAGTTTTCAAATCTCCTGTGAGTTCGCTTACCACCAAATCTCCAAGTTCTTGATGCAATTAAATCAGAGTTTGAGATATGATTTACCGTGCTTTAGAAAAATCTAAGGCTTAAGAACTTCTTTTAGTTGCTAAAGAATCTGCCTGCAATGCAGGAGAGCCCAGTTTGATTCCTGGGACAGGAAGATCTGCCAGAGAATCGATAGGCTATCCACTCCAGTATTCTTGGGCTTTCCTGTGGCTCAGCTGGTAAAGAATCCACCTGCAATGTGCGAGACCTGGGTTTAATTCCTGGGTTGCAAAGATCCCCTGGAGATGGGAAAGGCTACCCACTCCAGTATTCTGGCCTGGAGAATTCCATGGACTAAGTCCATGGGGTTGCCCAACTGAGTGATTTTCACTTTGTTTTCAAGAGACTGACAATGATAACTAATGATAAAATAGAATAATCATAGCAATATACTATAATAAAGATTATGTGACTGTGGTCTCTAACTCTATCTTGATATCTTACTGTGCACATAGAATGTCTTTTCCATTTTAACTAAGCACTTATCATGTGCTGTGGCCTTAACATTCACAGTTTAAGATACAACAGTAAAAGCAGCAAAATGTCACTTTCCTTCTTCACAAGTTCAAGGACAAGTCATGTCCTTACCATAGATCTTAGAAACTTCAGCATATGATTTTTTTTTCTTACGTTGAGAAATTTCAACTTTTCACTTACAAGAAGTACTTCAAGGCTGCTCTGGCATATCTGAATTGCCAGCATCAATATCCTTGGGCTTTGGGGCCATTGTTGAGCAAAATAAAGGTGACTTGAACACAGCACTGTGACATCTCAACATAACCTATGACAGCTCCTGAGTGACTGATGGGCAGGGCATGTTGGACAAAAAAATAATTCACTTTGTCAGTGGACTCCAGTGGGATAGTGTGAGATCTCATCATGCTACTCAAAATGCACACAATTTAAAACTTATGGTGTTTTTTTTTTTTAAATTTTCCTTTTAATAATATGTTCTCACTGCAGTTGATTGTGTGCAACTGAAACCATGGAAAGAAAAATAATAGATAATGCTGTAACACTGTACAACAGACCTGTGATGTATGTATGTATAAGTGTATATATATGTGTGTGTGTATATATACATATATATGTGTATGTATGTGTGTGTGTGTGTAAGCAGAAATGCATACAAGGTAAGTAATACAAAAGAACTGCAATAACTGTGTTCATTAGTCTGCCAGACTGTTTTAAATTACGACTAGACCATGTGGCTAAGCCAGTTCTTGGGGTAACAGTCCCTTTTGCTGCTGCTGCTAAGTCACTTCAGTCGTGTCCGACTCTGTGTGACCCCATAGACGGCAGCCCACCAGGCTCCCCCATCCCTGGGATTCTCCAGGCAAGAATACTGGAGTGGGTTGCCATTTCCTTCTCCAATGCATGAAAGAGAAAAGTGAAAGTGAAGTCGCTCAGTCTGTCTGACTGTTAGCGACCCCATGGACTGCAGCCTACCAGGCTACTCCGCCCATTGGATTTTCCAGGCAAGAGTACTGGGGTGGGGTGCCATTGCCTTCCCCAAACAGTCCCTTTTAATGAACGGTATTAATTTGCTCATCTGGTAGAAGATACTTTTACATTTCTTCAGAGCAAATCTCAGATGACAAGATATGAACCTTAACACCAGGGAATCATCTAGATTTTGTCGAGCCTAATACTTAAACTATTTGGGATGCTCTCTTTAAGAAAAGTAACAATTATGTTATACATATAAAATTAGGTACAGGGCCTTGGAAGGGACCTAGTAAAGGAAGGACTATGAAGTTTAAGCTTTATTAGCTTCACCATCAGCCTACCACTGCTACCCACAGACACCATGCTCTTGCTTCAAGACTGAGCTTCATCTGAACTGCACTCTGCTAATGTTCATTCAATCATTCAGCAAGTATTTACTGAGGATCTCCTATGTAGCTGGTATTAGCTACATAGTATACAGGGATACAGTATGGAATAAAAGAGATAAAGTGTCTATCCTAACAGAGATTAGATTCTTGGGAGAAGGCAGAACATACACAAGTAAAAATGAATGATACAATTTCAAGTAGAGGTAAGCGAGAAGGATGAACACCAAGCATTGCTGCTGCTGCTGCTGCTAAGTCACTTTGGTCGTGTCCAACTCTGTGCAACCCCACAGACAGCACCCCACCAGGCTCCCCTGTCCCTGAGATTCTCCAGGCAAGAACACTGGAGTTGGCTGCCATTTCCTTCTCCAATGCATGAAAGTGAAAAGTGAAAGTGAAGTTGCTCAGTCATGTCCAACTCTTCACAACCCCATAGAGTACAGCCTACCAGGCTCCTCCATCCATGGGATCTTCCAGGCAAGAGTACTGGAGTGGGGTGCCATTGCCTTCTCCAACACCAAGCACTAAGGCACACTAAAAAAAGTCTTTGTTTTCAAAACCACTCCTTCACTAAAAACAAAAAAAGCCTTATGAATGAAAGGTTTTCCGTAACAACAGAGTTATGCTGTGTCCTGACATAAAGGGTTGCTGAAGAGATTCTGAGCTCGTGAGGCAGTGCCTTTTTCAGCCTTCCTTAGCCTTTCCAATCTCGGGTGTTTGTTCTAAAAACTAGGCACACCGTGCTGAAGACTTCCTGGGATGAGATGTCAAAATGGGAGACTCAGGTTGAGATCCCCAGTAAAAGAAAGACATTTTACAGCAAAAAGAGTTTTACATGACAACATTACTTATAAGCTTCTCACAAGAACACAGTTCAATGAGATGTTTCTAAATCAGTGACAGAAAAACAAGACACCTTTACAAATCATTTTACTTGGTAGAATACTTTTGCTTGCCCAAATTACAAAAGATTAAAAGGTCATGCCAATCAACTGCCAACCCAAAGACTGGTAAAAATACATCGTTTAGCAAAAGTAGAAATTATTTTTGTTTCTGTAACAACTTTTATTAATTACCTTTCACTTCTGGGCCATGAAGTAAATAAATTATAGATCTGAGATTTTAAAACACAAAACAATTGTTTCATAACATTTAATTTTCCCCAAAATAGTATACACCAAATGTATGTATGCTGTCTAAAGCTTCTAAAACCAAGGAGATACCAGTAACAAAAATCTGAACCAAATATATAATAGGCTAACCTCCTCCCACACACATAGCAGTATTTTTTTTCCCAAAAATCTTTCACTGATCAGATAGAGTTGTTTTTTTTTTAATGATCAAGTGATAAAAGAGAACAGTGTCATTACCTAAGTCAAATTAAGGTGTAAATGCAAGAGACAAAGGGTGCTGGTTAAACACAACTTTTTTTTTTTTCATATTCAAGACAGAGAAATGAAGAGCCAGCTGCTATTTTCAAAAGAAGCTTCTCAAAAATCAGAAAAATTTGCACCTGCATATAAACTGAGCAGCTTGGTTGACTGCAAGTTTATGAGATAACTGCAATTTTTTAAAAAGAGATTACATCAAAATAACCAGGAACATCAACTATAATCATGTTGCTATAACAAGAAAATATATAAGCCACATAAAACTTGCCTATGCTAGGTTATTAATCCCCCTAAAACTGACATCGTCAGTTTAAACATGTTGCAACAAAGAGGGAGATATAGTTTCCAGCAACTCAACATTTTTTAAGTTAAAAAAATGATAACTTGTGTTGGTTTAAATAAGTGATCTTAAGATAACTGTGCTGTTCAGGTCAATAATGCCTAGCATCATGTGGTTACTATTTGAAATGCACTAGTCTGAAATAGGATGTGTTATATGTATATATAAAATGCATATCATTTGAAGGTTCAATATGATAATAAGGATATAAAAAGAAATCTCAGTATTTTTAAAATATTTATTAAACATTGAAATAACAATATTTGGATACAGACTAGATTGAATAAAATATATTATTCAAATTAACTTCTGCTTTTTAGTTTCTTCTGTGGTTACTAATTTTTAAAATAACATTCATTTGCATTATATTTCTATTGGACATTGATGGCCTAAAAGAGTAAGTGGTAAGAGTTGGGTTCAATTTGAGTTAAGGGAACTGGGCTCAGGTATTCAGCTGGAATTCTCTGATTCTGTCCTACGCTCCAAATTTCTAATAAACCTAACATTTGCCAATATGTCATCTAGAAAGATCTATGTCCCATCACCTAACATATAATATCGTGACTGTACTAACACATATAGTATTATTATCAGCATACTATCTATATCAATAAGTTCTCTGTGGATGGTAGCTACTCACATAATTAACACATAATTAACAAAGTAATTATCACATCACTTTCACTTTTCCCCACATCACTTTCAACACTGTTCCCCAGTACAGAAAGTGACACATGACAGTCTCACAACAAAAGTCTGTGGCAAAAGCAAATGAGTAAACTATGAGCTAAAAATGCATAAATGGCATGTTTGGGTAAAGAATCAATGAAAGTCTGATAAAATAGGATCATTGTGCTTTCCCATCATGTCAGGACTTAATCTTCTCTGAAAAACAGGTAAGATTTGGAACTAGAATTTCCTAAATATTCTGATATGGAACTAGAGTAGAAGTAAGGCTTGCCTTACTAGAGAATTCTCAAGGGCAGGCATCTAAATTCATCATTTGTCAATACAGCTGTATTGGTCAGTGAAATTTCATGAACAGAAAACTGGACTCAATAAATAGCAGTTCAACCATTTATCTTTCAGCTCAAAGGCCCTTTCTTAGTTTCCTGTGATTGCTGTAACAAATTCCCACAGATTTACTGGCTTAAAATACCTACAGTTATTCTGTTAGAGTCTGGAAGTCAGAAGTGTGAGGTCAGTTCAGAGAGCCAAAATCACGGTGCCAGCAAGGTCTTGCTCCTTCTGATGCTTTAGGGGGGAATCTCTTCCTTGCCTCTTCCAGCCTCTGGTGGCTGTTAGCAGTCCTTGGCTTGTGGCCACATCACTGAAATCTTTGTTTCCGTGGTCACACTGCCTCCTCCTCAGCCTGTCTCAAATCTCCCTACATCTCTCCCCTGTAAGGACATTTGTGATTGCATCATGGCCCAGCCAGATAATTCAGGATGATCTCACCATTCAAGATCCAAAGCAAAATCACACTTGCAATGTCTTTCCCACATACTGTAGCACTTAGACGTGCTAGAATTGTGACCTGAGGATCATCATTCAGCCTCATACAGATCACAAAAATAGTTTTCCAATATGCTCTAAAGCATTCACTAAAAATAATCATTTTGGTATACCACTTTGCAATTTGGGGGCTTCCCTGGTAGCTTAGTGGTAAAGAATCTGCCTGCCAATACAGGAGACACAGGTTTGATCCTTGGATCAGGAATATCCCCTGGAGAAGGAAACTGCAACCCACTGCAGTATTCTTGCCTGGAAAATCCCATGGACAAAGGAGCTTTACAGTCCCTGGGATCATAAAAGAGTCAGATGCAACTTAGTGACTAAACAACTAAAACAACGTTTTTTTGCAATTTTTACTAAAGCTGGATTAACTGTACCATTTCCTTATGCAATAATGTGACTATATGTGACTGATTACTGTTCTGCATCTGGACAGAGCTGCAGGTTTCATGGTCCTACCCTGTTACATGCTCACCACTCTGCCCTGTGTCTCCTTAGGATTTCAGAAACTGCAGCATTTACAGATGACTTCTCACTTCTGATATCATAATACTTTTTGTCCCCCAGGGTAATTTATTCATCTGACAAGTAATGAGGAGTTCACTGCAAGTCTAGAGTTGTCAACAAGCTGGCCATGTGCTGCAGGGAAATTTGTCAACCACTGGCTGTGCACATGCAACTATTACTCAGAAAATTATTTTCAACTAATGTTTCTAAATTGGACTTTCAAGAATTTTATACATGCACACAAACTGGATGAGTAAGGGTTGCTGTTGTTCACTCAGTCATGCCCAACTCTTTGCAACCCATGGATTGTAGCCTGCCAGTCTCCTTTGTCCATGGGATTCTGCACGTAAGAAAACTGGAGTGGGTTGCCATTTCCTTCTCCAGGGGACCTTCCCAGACTGAAGATCAAACCCACATCTGCACTGGCAGGCAGATTCTTTCCCACAGAGCCACCAGTGAAAAGGATACAAAGCAGTAAAATAGTCACATATTTTCAACATGTTGTATTTTTACCTAAAATTTATTGAGCTCATATGTAATAGTTATACATTAATGACAGATTACCAAGATTTGTAATTTGTTGTCTTCAATGTATTTGGAAAATAGAAAATTTCCCTAGTTGAGCTGACATGCCCAACCAAGAAAGGGGGTTAAAAAAATAATAAGATGCACAAACCAGTCCTTTTCCTGCTGCCATCCAGTGGTCAAATAATCAGTGCATATCACATGTTTAAAAGTTAAGTTGATACTGTTTTTTTTTTTATGACTTCACTCTCTATGACAGACTCTAGGTCCATCCGCGTCTCTACAAATGATCAAATTTCATTCCTGTTATGGCTGAGAAATACTCCATTGTATATAAGAACCACATCTTCTTTATTATTCATCCGTCATTGGACATTTAGGTTGTTTCCATGTGCTGGCTATTGTTAAGTGAGAAAGAGAAAAATAGATATCGTATATTAACGCACATATGTAGAATCTAGAAAAATGATACAGATGAACCTATTTGCAGGACAGGAAAAGAGATGCAGACATACAGAATGGACATGTGGACATGGGGGTGGGTAGGGGAGGGTGGGATGAACTGGGAAATTAAGATTGACATTTATACACCATAAGATAGATAGACAGTGGGAACCTGCTGCAAAGTACTGGGAGCTTAGCTGGTGCTGTGTTGAGTGGCAGGTCCAAAAGGGAGGCGATATATATATACATCGTATAGCTGATTTGCTTCACTGTAAAGCAGAAATTAATGCAACTTTGTAAAACAATTATACTCCGATTAAAAAAAAAAAAAGTTAAGTCATACTGGGTTGGAAAGTGACCCTGTATATTTGCTTTTATGGTTCAAAATTATTTAGCCTAACATCTAAAATGAAGAACACATGACTCCCAGTCCTACAATTAAAATTACTTTTCTGCTCAAATCCTTGATATAATAATAGTAATATTAATAATCAATAAAGGATTTGTTTTTCAGTCTTCACACAGTACTATGCTCAACAGCAGCCTAATCAATATCACTTTTTTTTCTGAATTAAACATTAGATGACTTAGCGTCACAATTTGGTCAACAGGACAGAGTCTTAAAAAATATGTCACATGAGGGCAGCACACAGATGGGCCTGTCTTGTCCTTTGTTTATTCCCATGCATATTTTATCTCATCAACTAAAGTATAAATTTTAGCTGAGTAGAGAGTGTACCTTAGGCTTAACTGTTTCTGTCTCAGTGGTTAATTCAGAGATTTGCATGCACATCAGTATTCAGTAAATATTTGTTGAACAAATAAGCAGTGTTTATGTTGCTGCAGTTGAGTTTGGTGAAAAGTAGTAAACTAAAGAATTGAATCAAAACAATATGAAATCACAGTGGCTCTTCCCAGAGTATTCAAATATGCTGCACTTTAAATTACAAATAAGCCTTATACCATCCTCTTGTTTTTGTATTTTAATTAGCAACTGTCTAAAAAAGTCCTTTAATTCCATATTCCAACTCCATCTATGGACTTTTTGCTTTCATAGGAAATGTGTACTTTTTAAAAATTCTATTTAATAGCAACTCTCTTGTTAAATTCTCAGTAAAATAGTGTGAACATGCTCTCTATAGATAAATCCTTAAACAGAACGGAGATGCGTTACTTTTTCCTCAGCTTTCCATAATCAATCATCCTGACTGAACCTCAAGACTTGTTTCATGATCCTTAATTTCTTTTGAACTTTTATTAAGTACTGGAAAATTCTTGTGGCAGTGCTCAAATACTAATTTTGGAAAGGAAAGGTATACCAAAAATGATTGATTCTAGTCAGAGTATGTGTGAGGCTTTTTGGTAGGGGAAGGCAGGCTTGGGGTGCAGGGGAAACAGCTGAAGACCCTCCACATTTCACTGATATTAGTCCAAAATTAATCTCTAATATCATGTTTATGTCTAAGGCAGCAGTCTAAAAGAATATGTGATCTTGAAATTTTTCCATAAAGTCATTTGGAAATGACCAATTCTTCACACCAAACCACTATCTATAATGGCTATGAAAGCACTTTGTCACGTTATAAGAACTCTGGAAAATCAGGTATTATTATTAGCTAGTTAGTGTTAATCGCTCAGTCTGTCCCACTCTTTGCAACTCCAGGGACTGTAGCCCTGTGTCCATGGGATTCTCCAGGCAAGAGTACTGCAGTGGGTTGCCATTTCCTTCTCCATGGGATCTTCCCAACCCAGGGATTGACTCCAGGTATCCTGCATTGCAGGTGGATCCTTTACCACTGGATCACCAGGGAAGCCCAGACAACGATGATGATGATGATGATGATGATGATGATATACCCACATACCACTCACTCTGAAACATGACAGTACAGAGGTGATTACTTCGTGTTCACTGTGAATGCATTTCATGTCAATAAGTGCATCTCTTTTATCTCATTCCTCTAGATTTCATCCACACAAATACTGCACAGGCTCCTGAAGCTTAAAGTGTCCACAAATTATCTATTTCCATGACCTTCCCTCATCCGTTCTTCCTCTCTTAGTCCTCATCCTGTTCAATAATACAAACAGCCATCCAGACAATTAACAGAAACTTTACAGAATTTAAACATCCTCGCTCCCATTAATTTACAGTCTGCTAGGGCTCACATGGCCTAAAGATCAGTCGTAAAAAGAAGACAGTGATTGGCTGATTTACTGACTCTTCAAACCTTGTTGAGGAGAAGTCCTGCATACCAAGTAATGGAATACACAGTGAGTACGCACAGCTTCATTAAATGCAGTGAGTATGCTTACATGAGCAGATGGCAGATATGGCAATAAACAGATACCACAATATGGGGGAAATAAAGGAGTAGTCAGTTCTACCTGGAGGTTAGATGAGAAGTCAGAAAAGGCTATGAAGGGTGTATAGTTCCTGTCTAAAATGGGATGCCTGGTTAGCACAGTCACTCAACAGTTCATTCAAAAACAATCATGATGCGTCTGGAAGAAAAACAACAAAAGGATTAATACTGTTAAAGAATTCACTATTGGATATATAACCCAATATTTTAAACAGAATCCTTTTATTCTGAGGCCTACTGAATTGGAGCATTTACTTTAGGTGCCAGTGGGATCACCCATTTACTAACCTCAAGAAGTAAAGTAAAAAGACAGATTGGGAGCTCAGAAAAGAGGCAGAAGCAGTAAAAATAGATTTACAGGTCATTCACACATAAGTAGCAATGACACTTTGGACAAAAACTAAGATCCTCTAGGGACTAACAGTGAGAAAAATGAAGGTCAGAAAACATAACCAGTATTTAAAGGGCAGACAGGAAGATGAAGACCCAGCCAAGGAGACAGAAAGACATAAGTAGGTAAAGAGCACTCAGGCATATGAGGGAAAGTATCTCTGTGGTTATTCAATGTCATATTTCTATAGTTAGAAGTATTTTGCCTTTTAAGATATTATGTTTATCACATGTATATGTGCATGCATGTGTCTGTGTGTGTGTGTGTGCGTTAGTCGCTCAGTTGTGTCCAACTCTTTGTGACCCCATGGACTGTAGTTCACCAGGCTCCTCTGTCCATGGGATTCTCCAGGCAAGAGTCCTGGAGTGGGGTGCCATTACCTTCTCCCGTATATCTGCATATCTACCTCCAAAAAACTGCAACTGTAGAGCTAGATAGGTTGTACTATGAAATTATTTTTTAATTTTAAATGTTTTTTTATTAATAAGATCCCTATTTTAGTCTAAGATTGTTCCCACTTCTTTCATTATTCATAATAGTTACAGTGACAAAACATAAGATACACTTTTAAAACCTTCTCTAATCTTGCTTCTCCAAAGAATCTAAAATAAGTACTGTGTCAGTTTTGGCTGTATTTCTATTACTATTTCGAACTTACACTTAGGAGTAGTTAAGGCAAAAGGCCTCATGTGTGAAATCAAAGGAAAAAATCATTTCTAGAAGAGACCTGCCAATCACAGAGGAGAATACAGATCATAGTGACCTCACCCAGAGGGGTAGGGATGACTTCAAATTGCAGTGAGTAAGGGAGACATGAAGTTGAGACAATGAGGCATGGTGAGACTGAAGAAGTTTATATGGTGATAAAATGAAAAAAAACTTTTTTATATAAAAAATATTAAAACGGCTTTTATATGCTATGGGAGAATGCAAAGACACTTAAACATACGTGTTGGCTAACAGAAGGGAGCCAGTAAGAAGGGAAAATTTAAATACAGAAGAGCAGCAAATTCTGAGTTTAGGGCATGGGTCTGAAGGAGTCAGAAGGAGGCAGAATCCTGCAGAGGACAAGAGCACAAACCCTCAAACCCAGCTGGACAGAGTCTGCCCTGTAAGAGCTCTGCTGCCTCCCTGACCCCAACAAGGTGTCAGCACTATTCCCAGTTTCACACTGCTGTTGCTTAGCAACTACACCATTTGTTGAAGCATCAGCTGTGTTCA
Organism: Oreotragus oreotragus; assembly: GCA_006410675.1. Lineage (NCBI taxonomy): Eukaryota > Metazoa > Chordata > Mammalia > Artiodactyla > Bovidae > Oreotragus > Oreotragus oreotragus. The sequence continues at coordinate 96,209 of SJYX01008375.1, forward strand.
ACTGAATCAGTAAGAAGACAAAGATATAGACATATCTCTATCTATCTAGAATAAACTGAAGTTAATTCAAGGTATTCCAGTCCATAATAATGCACTTGTTTTTATTTTCCAGCCAAAGAGCTAATTTTGCATTTATCCCTAAATTGTATTTCTATAAGATTAGTTCATCATTTCAACCTAAGAGGCATGTAGATTCTCTAATTCAGTAAACTACAGCCTGAAGGCTCACTGCCTGTCCTTGTAAATAAAGCTTTACTGGAACACAGCCACACACATTCATTTTTGCAATTCCTACGGCTGCTCATAATGGCAGAGTTGTTGAGTAGTTGCAATAGAAACCGCATGACTTTAGGAAAGCCTAAAATATTTACTATCTGGCCCTTTGTAGAAAAGGATCAGCCAAACTCTGCTTCTAATCCAATCTATAAACTATTTTTTCCAAGTAAAATATGCAAGTAGATGTGTTTTCTGTGTCTTCATTCAAGTTATTAAGAATTCCGAATTCAACAGGGTCTAATCCACAATGCAGATTAAAATTCTTGTTCACCTTCCTCTTGTTTAACACCAATCTATTAGTTATCACTAAAAGAATAAGAACAGTTCATTATTACCCAGACTACAATTATTCTTTTCCACAAAGCTGTCATAGTGAGTGTTGTCAATCTTTTGGATGCAATCCATATATACCTCAGCTAATACCATGTCCAGTTTATGATCCTGATAAATCTACCAAACATACAATCTAAAATTTCCTTTGTGATTGAAAAACATTCTCTAAAAATCATCAGTCTTACTAGGTTATAATATAGTATATCCCTGGTGACATACAGAGATAGGTTAGAGACCATTTGGGCTGCTATAAACATTTTCTATAGACTGAGTGACTTAAAACTACAGAAATATTTTTCTTACAGTTTGAGAGGCTGGGAAGTCCAGCAGATTCCATGTCTTTTTGCTGCCTCCTCACGTGGCATAAAGGGAAAGGATGTGTCCGGGATTTCTTTTATAAGGGTACTAATCTCATTCATGAGGACTCTGCTCTTGTAATTTAATCAAATCCCAAGGACTCCACCTCCTGATATCATCATATTGGGGGTTGGGCTTTCAATATACAAATTTGGAGGGGACACATACCTTCAGTCCATTCCAGGCTGGAACTACTCTCATCTGACTCGTTAGAAACCTAAGCCAGCTGTGCATGCTCAGGTCTTATGAACGTTTTTCAAAGCCTGAAAAAAGTAAGAGGAGGCAGGAAAGCTACTAGCTGTCCCTTCTCAAGGCTCACAGTATGAGTATTTTGAGCCAGCCCTGTTCCCTCTCCTAATGCTACACTCTGGCCGTGCTGTGGACATGGAAGCCACACATGAAAGTGAGAGAGAGCTGCACACTGCACGGAAGCAAAGAAAAACAGTATTTAAGTTTCTACCATGGAACTTTCTGAGCTCATTTACACACGTTGTGATACAGATTTGAATTCTTTTTAATTGAAGGATGACTGCTTTACAGATTTGTGTCAGTTTCTACCAAACATCAACATGAATTTGGTTTTTAAGTGGATTTGTTGCACATTTATTAGTTCATTTGGTTTCATTTTACATAGCTGAAGCTGCTGAATAGTGAATTCTGTAAAAGCAAGCTGTTGCTGTATTGCTTATTAAATGTCTCAGCAAAATGCTGAACATATCAGCAGCTTCTCACACTGGCTCTGAAATGACTTGCTTAAAACTAATATGGCACTTCAACTCATTCTCAGAGCCCACACTTAGGCACTGTGTCACTGACCTCCTTCAGTCCAAAGGAGGCCTGCTAAATTTAAAAAATCAAGAGTCCTAATATACAAGGTTTCAAATCATATTTGGCTCATATTTATAGGGAAAGCACTGCACCCAAAACTGACTGTCTTTACACTTCACAAAAAGTGTTCAAGTAAAAACTTCCAAACTTGGTAAAAGATCACTCTTCATAACGAAAGACAGTTCAAGTGATATGACCTCCCGGTCTGCACATGGCACAATCACAGAAAAACAGTATTAATCCATCAAAATTAAAGTGAAGATATGAATGTCAGCATATCTGGGTGACCAGCAAAGATATATTACTATATGCATCATCAATGCTTATAAGAAATAAGGCATGCTTCATTCTTTTTCTGAAAAAGAAATTCTTGGAAGAAAATATTTCTTCCCGTCTGTGCACTTGTGCACTTTAGTGTCTCATGGGCTTATTTCTTTATTTAGGACTTACATTTGGTCCTGAAATACTGTACAGGGAGCCAGAATATTTCTGCTGCAGCATTTGTCTTGGATTCTTTGCTTTTACTATTATGTATCATCCTCTTGTAGCATTTTGTTGAAATGGTCCTTCATGTAAAAGTTACATAAAATTTTCCCTTATAAAATTGCATAAATTCTGAAATGTAGAAGTTGGAAATAACTTAAAATGTTGTCAAACACCAACCAGGTCACTTTTGTGATTTATATTACCCTAATGAGAACTCCAGAGAAGGCAATGGCACCCCACTCCAGTACTCTTGCCTGGAAAATCCATGGATGGAGGAGCCCGGTAGGCTGTAGTCCATGGGGTCGCTAAGAGTCAGACTTCACTTTCACTTTTTACTTTCATGCATTGGAGAAGGAAATGGCAACCCACTCCAGTGTTCTTGCCTGGAGAATCCCAGGGACAGGGAAACCTGGTGGGCTGCCATCCGTGGGGCCGCACAGAGTTGGACACGACTGAAGCAACTTAGCAGCAGCAGCAGTGAGACCTCAGATCCAGTTAATAAAATCTAATATCTAGTGTGCTTAGCTACAGAGGGGCTTCCAGGGTAATGAGACCTCAGTGATACTCAGGTTCTGGGAACTATAAATTTAGAATTTCAGACTAGACACCTATTTTAATATGGGTGGAATTTTATTTAAATTTTCAGCTAATGCCTTTTTACATTAATCATATTACTTCAGCAAAGAAAGCTCAAGAGTAAGTTCTAGAAGGAAGATGATTGTCATTGTGACTCAGCACTCAAGGACAGACACACATTATGTCCACATCCTCCAGACCCTCAGAATGAGGGGATTCTCTGAGACCACATGTATTCAGGAATCCCATGTAAGTGATTCTGGGGACATTGCTTCACTGTTTGACCCTATTGTACTAAAACAATAACATTTTGCTTTCATTTGCTAAAAGGGAAGAACCCTGTATTCCAAAATCACTATCATTTAATGAATTAATATAACTCACAGCCTTACGACATCTTTCACTTCTCTCTCCTTCTCTCTCTCTCTCTCTCTCTATATATATATATATCTGGCTAAACTCACCTTTAAAAAAAACTCTATTAAGTAATATGACCTATGGTGACCAGTCAAAGTCATGTTGCATTTAAAATATGTAATCTCCATTATTTTCTGTAAAATTATGAGTTTTTAATATACTTTGAAGATATAAATACAGAAGAATATCAGATTTATCACTAATCCGATTCTCAGGTTTAAAAATAATTTGGTTATATTCTCTTGCTTGTGCTCAGTTGCTCAGTTGTGTCCCACTCTTTGCTACTCTGTGGATGGTAGCCTGCCAGGCTCCTCTGTCCCTGGAACATTCCAAGCAGGAATACTAGAATGGGTTGTCATGGCCTCCTCCGGGAGATTCTCTCAACCCAAAGACTGAACCTTCATTTCTTGCTTCTCCTGCATTGGCAGGCAGAGTCTTGACCCCATGCCACCTGGGAAGCCCAATTTGTTTATATTATCCTCTGTTTTTTCACCTTTCCTTTAAGCTCTGATCTTTGAATCAAAGTCAATGTGCTGTCATCAATGAGGAAAACAGAAACTGATGTTATTTAAGAAATAAGCTTGACTACTTAAAAAAATAATCTAAGGCTACAATTGCTAAAATTGTAGGCCTCTCGCTAGATAATAATAGAGAATACACAATTCAAGTCCTGGCATATTAACCAAGCAGAACTAACCAAGCAGAATCATTTGCCACCAACATCTGTACTTTCTGAAAGCAAAACAAGGTCAAGAAAATGAAGAATACATCTGTAATCTTAACTGCCTAAGCAGGAAGCTCTGTCTAGTTAGATTCTAAAATAAGCAAGCAATACTGTCAGTTAATTGCTACCTTCACACTTCTTGGTTCACGCTCTGAGAAACACCAGTTGTGGTCAGTTATTATAACAAAAGCACCAACTGCAGAGACAGTAAAATAAGAATATGTGGATGCTATTGCTAAAGGCAGGTTTTCTTTGTGCCAAGAGGTGGATCAGGAATGGGTATCAAAAGTAAGTCATTTTAAGAAAGAATAACAAATATGAAAAAAAGAAACATAGATATTCAATCAAGCACTGCCAACTATTACATTTTAATTCTTTCCAGCCGCAGAACCTGGTTTCCTCCTGGGGACAGAGACCAAATTCAACCACCGGCCTCCTTGGGTTACCTTTAGTCATTCTGCAAGCACTGGCAAGGGCTCTCCAGACATCCCTTTTAGAGCAAGAATATAGAGTGACAAAGAGTTCTGGGAGGCCAAGATACTTCAGCAGAGAGGCCTCCTACACTGAGTAGATGGAGATTATCACTTACCAACCTTCACACTTTATCTCCAATTCATTTACTAACTACTCCAGTTATCTGGAGCTACTAGGTACAGGGAGATCAAAAACCAAGATTTGTGTATCAGGCTGGACAGGATCCAACACGCCTCATGCCAAGGACTGGGGAGACCTGTCCTCTTGATTCCCTTCTTAGTCCCAACATTAGGTGGCAGTTGACAGGGTCAGCAGGGACAGAACCATGGCACCCAAGTATAAAGACGGTTCCATCATTGGATAGTGGTTTCAAACCCCTATCAAGGACCATATCTAATCTTTTGTTGTGATTCCTACCTGTAATCTGAGGGTCAAATATTCTCCGGACCCTAAATTAATACTTGGAAACACTTATCTTCATCTTTCCCCTTATTGTATCCTCTGTGTGTGTCCTCCCCAAACTTACACCCTGTTTGAATCGGATCAAGAATATTGTCCTCTGTAGTGAGCCACTAGGGAACTTTGAGAGAGCAAGTTTAAAATGTCTCAGATCAGAATAAGGATTTAATTTAATAAGTTATTAACTTCTCTGGTCCGCTCAGCTGTTACCACATAAAATCTTTCAGATGATGTCAGCTGCTGCTGCTGCTAAGTTGCTTCAGTCGTGTCTGACTCTGTGCGACCCTATAGACAGCAGCCCATCTAGACTGTATCAAAACCCTTCATTATTGCTCTCACCAAAATACTACAAAGTGCCTGTCAACCTTTTCTTAATTACTGCCCCTCCTTTCATTAATGAGTCTTTTTAGACATGTTTCCACATATACTCTCTATGAATTGTTAATACTACAGATATACTGTATATCTGTTTATATGCACTGGCCTTTGGCCACAAACCACTGTAACATATAAAACTTTTTTCACCACCTAAAATCCAATTACATTCCCTTGGGGCAATATTATTATTATTATTATTTTCTGAGAATGTGGGTCTATAACATTTAAGCTGCCTTTTGAAAATTCCCCTAAGAACCCATGATAGTGTTAATTATTTTTACTCTGTACACAACATTTTTCTTTTAATCCAGCTATCTTTCCCCCTTTCCTAGCCTTCTTTATAAATGAGATTGACAATGAGAAAAGTATTGAGCAGTCTGAACTAATCAAAATATGTGTGTATGTGTGTGTGTCTATTGTAACTACACAACAGTTCTAGCTCAAATATGATGGAATAAATCCAGAGTAGTTTTCAAACTTTAATAAATTAAAGCATTAGCACTTTTCATATAGACTAGATAGATGTACAGAGTTTTAAGCACAACAACAACAAAAACAAAGATATGAGCTGTGAGACTTGGTTTTAAAAGTCAGAATCTTGGGTTAATGGGCAATGGTTACATATTTCTCATTTTCTGTCCTTGACTTCTTGTAACTGATACTTGGGAAGTTAAGGATTACAAAACTATGGCTATGAAGTCATGCAAATTATAAATGGCATTTTACTCTATGAAGCTGAAAGGGCACATGAAATGCAAACATTAGCAAATCTAAAAACTCAATGAGTAGAAGAGTGTCCCTGGTGGAAACATTAATGAGTGAAACAAAACTATAAAAATTTAGTCTTGAGCCTAAACATTTACAAATTTTTATTAAAAAATGTGTTCAAAATGAAGGCTTATCAAAAGTGCACTGCCTGGAGAAACCCAGGACGGGGGAGCCTCATGGGCTGCCGTCTATGGGGTCGCACAGAGTCGGACACGACTGAAGCGACTTAGCAGCAGCAGCAGCAGCAGCAGCAGCAGAAGCAGCAGATTTTACATAAAATACTATAATAAGGTAACTGAAATACCGGGTGACCTTCTGCCTGGAGGTGACTCTGTGGTTTCCCTATATTCCCTCCACTTCAGATGACTTCAGCACACTGAAATGCACAGTCTCCTTGCCATCAGAAAATATAACAAAGTTTTTGTTTGCTTGTTTCAAAGCTCAGAAGCTTTTTAGTGATATCCAAACTAAGGACAAGCCAAGAGAGAAACTGATAATAACAAAGCTAATATGAATTTACCAGCAGTCAAATGTTGCCAGCTCAAAGAGTGAAACCTTTAAGAATAGCTTGGTGAGCTCCTCTGGGGATGTGTCAGAATTTTAAGTAAGCAGAAGGAAAGAGATCTGATGAAGGGATAACAAAACAAAACAAAAACCCTATGGGTCAGTTCAGGTAGGTGGTGGAAGCAGCTGCAAATTATTGGCAACATAAACTGTAGTTGAGAATTGAAAAATACATTAACTTCAGATCTTGGTGGAGGCCCAGATAGCAAACAAACTCAATTAAAATCACTGGCATCCAGTGGCCCAGGTGTCTTCCATAAAAGGAAAACAAACAAGCCTTTCGGGGACTTTGCTTAAGACTTGGCTGTTGAAGGAGATTTGCTGCTTGCAAACAGTTGGAAAGACTTCTGTGAAAGAAAACTAATAGCAGGAGTCAGGTCCCCCTGGAATACAGATGAAACTCCAAAAAGCATTTTCTCCCAAATTCTGAGTTTCTGAGCCATGCTCTTGAACTCCACTGGGGGAGTCACTCTGGGGATGAACAGGGCAACAGGCTGCACACCTGGCCTCTCAAGATAAATATTATATAAATAAACTGTCCCTATGTTCCAGCTACCATTTCCTCTGAAACTAATCATTCCCTCTTCTCCCACTTAAAAAGTAAAAATAAATCACCCAGAGAAGGCCACTCTTGAGTCCATCCACCCATGACAAATGCCCCGTCTGTTTCAAGTCCACAAGATTGAGAACCTGAGCATGGGGAGGCGCAGCCTGCGACTTTCTCCAGCTCCGAGGTCCTGCTATCAGTGGACGGATGGACACCGAAATGACTTCTCTGGGGTCCGGGAGATCAGTCACCGGGGCTCTCCGGTCCTCTCCCGCACACCGCCTTCCACACCCTCGGTCCCATTCCCAGGAAGCGGCTCTCAGGGATGGAGGCAGGCACCGGACCCCTCTTCCTTTTCTGCACCCTCTCCCACACACACACCATCCAGGTTCTTAGGAGAGAAACCAAAGGGGCGGGGGGTGGGGGGAACCACAGTGATGGCAATCAAAAAAGTATTTAATTGAAAAATAAAATAAAATCTGAGTCTCTTACCATCTCGCCTGAGGTTGGCGTTACGCAAAGCTTTGATAGATGCGCTCTGCGGGGTGGCAGAGGCGTCCCGGTAGCTGCAAAAGTTTGCGCAGACTAGCGTGTAGACAAGGATGAGCCGGTGCATTGGGATCAGAGACCCGGGGACAGCGTCACTCCACGAAAAAGCCGGGACAGGCTCCCGGGACGCGAGCCCGCACTCGCTGGCCCTGGCCTCCGCGCTAGTCGCCGAGCTCTCCGCAAACTTCCTGCATGCCGCGCTCTCCGCGCGGGGGGCGGCCGCTCTTCCTCGTGGCGCGGAGAGTTGATCAATGGTGACGGGACAAACAACAGGTTGACGTTTCTTCGCCCCCTCCGGTGGCCGACAGCTGCAGCACAGGCGCCCGGGCGCCGAGCGGAGGAGCGGCGGCCCCCGCCCGGCGGCGGCGCCCCGGGCCGCGCGCACTCGGGCCCCCCCGCCGCGTGCCAGGCTCCCGGGCAGAGCCCCGCGCCGCCGCCGGGCCAGGCCGGGCCACCTGGGACGCGACTCCCCCACCCACCTCTCGGGGCTCAGCCCTAGACTTCAGACCAGACAGGCGAGGGGAACCAGGGAGTGGGAGGCCGGGAGAAAGGCGAGAGGGCGGAATCCCCAAACTTCTCCGGAGGTGACGGGCTCATCCAGCCCAAGACGTGGCTCCCGCCTAGTGATGGGGGCGGGCGTGGGGCGTGGGGAGCGATTTGAGGAGAAGGGCTGCGTTCGAAAGCTGTCCTTTACAATAACCAAGGTCAGATTCTGCTCAGTCAAAATTTTGCTAAGTGGAAAAAAAAAAAAGGAAAAATTCAATAGCAAGGAACTTGATTCTAATCTTTACTTTGAACCCCAGCGAGGTGAAAATCATTCAGTCGTATCTGACTCTTTGAGACCCCATGGACCATACAGTCCGTGGAATTCTCCAGGCCAGAATACTGGAGTGGGCAGCCTTTCCCTTCTCCAGGCAATCTTCCCAACCCAGGGATCGAACCTAGGTCTCCCGCATTGCAGGAGGATTCTTGAAAATCATTCAGTCGTATCTGACTCTTTGAGACCCCATGGACCATACAGTCCGTGGAATTCTCCAGGCCAGAATACTGGAGTGGGCAGCCTTTCCCTTCTCCAGGCAATCTTCCCAACCCAGGGATCGAACCTAGGTCTCCCGCATTGCAGGAGGATTCTTTACCAACTGAGGGACAAAGAACTCCAGTAGGTGTGGCCTTAGCCAAGTCAAGGTGAATTTTCAGAGTGAAGCTCAGCGTGTCCTAGCTGTGTGGGTTGCATGTGATGAAGTGTAACAGTAAACCGTCAAGAGTGTTTGCATGTGTCCCATCGCCCACCTCTTGCACTGTAGAAAGATCTAGAAATTGGGTGGGGTTTGGCCAGTTGAGACTGGCACGGTGAAGAAGTTGAGGGGGCATTGTCTTCATGGTCCACAAAGAGAGGCAGGGACATCCCTGCCTTGGGTGCCCCCCTACTTTGAGTATGTGGAAGCTCAGAGGTGCAGAGGAAATGCCCTTAGAGTCCAGGAACTTCTAAATCATATCTATAGACCCCAGGGGTAGGGGACTATATTTGGAAAAAGAACAGCGAATCAAGACTCTGCTGGTCACTAGGTTTGTCACCTTAAGTCATTTGAGCTCCTGAACCTCAGTTTCTTTACTTTAAAAACAAACAAACAGTATTGTATTGGTTTTGCCACACATCAACATGAATCTGCCACGGGTGTACACGTGTTCCCCATCCCAAAACCCCCTCCTGCCTCCCCCCCCACACCATCGTAAAAAATTATAATAATAAAAAAAATTTTTTAATCACTATGTTCCTATTAAAAAACAAACAAAAACACAAAAGGAGAGTAGTCATGTTTGTGATAGGTGTATGAAAGAACTTTGGTATTTTGCTTTGCTGTAACTGAATCCAAATCCAAATTTACTTAATTTCTCTGCTGCTCAAAATTGAGATTTAGAAGAGACATTTTCCATTCTCTTTCAGGCCTTTCAGCTCCTGAAAGTCTGGGATATGAGAATATCTCTATATATGACATTCGTGTACAGAGAGAGCCAGAAGCACTAAAACGCCTTGGAAGTTCAGGAAAATTAAACTCGAGATTACACCATCCAAGGCTGACTAGAATATATGTGTTCTTTCAAAATACTCAGAAATTAATGTGGCTTCATCTCTTGGCATTTTTTCTAAACAGTGTTACAAACTGTGGGTTTGTGCATTGTGAAATAAATTTCAAGACCAGCATTATGTTTTTTTAATTGACATTTCTTTTTTTTTTTTTAAGCAATTTTAGGTTCACAGCAAAATTGAGAGAATGAGACAGAGATTTCCCGTGTGCCACAACAGAAGCATAGCCCCCAGACCAGCAAATCTACCCACCAGAGAGGCACATCTGCTACAATTGATGAACTTGGTGCACTCTTGGTTACATATGGTACACATAAAGTTTACATCATGGCTCACATTTGGTGTTGCACATTCTGTGGGTTTGGGCAAATACATCATAGAATATTTGCCATTGAATATTGCGTATTTGCCAATATTCATAGCACATTCCTCATTATGGTATCATACAAAGTATTTTCACTGCTCTGAAAATCCTCTGCTACAGCATTATTTTTTTAATAAATATAATGGCATACAATCGTGTAGAAATTTAATTATCAAGGTTCATTACAGATAGTAACGTTGCATTGTTTCATGACTGTTGCTTTATAGATACACAAATATATAGGGATATAAATGGCATTTCTGTGGGGCGTAATCAAAAAGTTTGTATTCAATAAGTCACTGGGAAAAGAGGTCTCAAAATATAAACAATCCCTGGAAGAGGGACCAAGGAGGGACTTAAAACCTAGGCTGGCATTCAGTCATTTATTCACCCAGCAAGTTTTATTTAAGCATTAGCTATTCCCTTTTTCCATGCTCTAGTCTAAAAAGTCTTGGGATAAAATAGTAAACATGAGAGAGAAACTGTCTGCTTTATTTTGAGCATACATTCTAATGGATGACAGATCATAAACAGGTACATATATATATATTAATAAAAGAAGAGGATTGGAAATTGATGGGCTGGGGGTAATTAAAATATATGATGCTACTTTTAAAATGTGGTTGGAAATACTCATTAAATTTCAGCTGTAGCTCCTGACGTGAGAATATAGGAAACATGAGAAAATGTACGAGTGGCTTATAGTTTTATGACAAATGTAAAAATACTAAAGAGGTTTACTTATCTAAATATCTTATATGAAACGTTGAATTTAAAATATTCAAAGTAGTTTTTTCCCAGATACTAATACTGTGCTGTCTCAAGGCATTATTAATTTATAATGTCAGATAATTACCTGAGAATAGTAAAGGACATCACACATGATTAACACATTTTTCATTTCTAATGTCAATAAATACCCCCAATCAAATACAAAACCAAAAATTAGGCACCGGAGACTAACCAATGATTTTGAATCTGGTTTTCAGTATTACATAACAATTAATTCTTCCCTGGTGGTCCAGTGGTTGAGAATCTGTTTTCTGATGCAGGGGATGAAGGTTCAATCCCTGATCAGGGAAGTAAGATCTCAACCGCCCTGGGCATTTAGACCCAGGAACCACAGCTGCTGAGCCCATGTGTTCTGCAACTCACATGGGTGTGCACCACAGCTAGAGAGAAGCCCGCAAGCTGCAACAGTAACAAAAAGATCCTGCCAGTCGCAACTAAGACTGGAGGCAGCCAAAAATAAATAAATAAAATTGAAAGACCCTCATAAATTATGTTGATGATATCCACTAAGGTATCACTGTACACAGAATAGAACCTAATAAAAATGTATTGAGAGAATGGGGAAGGTCTGGCATCAAGACAAAATTGTACCAACTTATTTTTTACAGATATCCTAAACTAACTTACCAAAATATTGAATATCACCACGTTTCAAATGTCTATGGGTCAATTAGAAGAATACGAGGCCCCTCAGTGAAAACAGATTTATAAAACTTACTCCTATAGTGTTTATAATAATATAAATCATCTATTTTATGTTTATTTGACTTTTGATGGCATTTAAATATAAAACAAACCCATATTTAGAAAAAATTTTCAAAGGAAGGCAACTAATAATGTTATTGTTTTAGTTGCTAAGTTGTGTCTGATTCGTTGTGATCCCATGAACTGCAGCCCACCAGGCTCCTCTGTCCATGGAATTTCCCAGATAAGAACACTGGAGTGGGTTGCCATTTCCTTCCCAGGGCTTCTTCACAATTCAGGGATTGAACCTGTGTCTCCTGCATTGGCAGGCAGATTCTTTACCTCTGAGCCACCAGGGAAGCCCAACAAGTGACAGGTAAAATGTATTTACCTTGTACTATGAAGTGACGTTTATCTCAAATATTCTGGCAGTGATGATTTGATAAAAGGGTAGGTTGAATATGACACTATTTTTATCATCTACTCTTCCTTTGATTAACAGACACAAGAATGGTGTTTCCTGTTACAGTTTCAAATACGCTTGGCTGCTTTCACTAACTCATAATAAACCATGGTGGAAAAGTTATGAAAAGCGGTATAAGCCTTTCATTTCAAGTGAATCACAGCAGTGCTGCCTTTAAAAACAAAACATCTACCGACTTTAGATGAAGCCTACTTTATTCAAAGAGCACATCCTTTTGTTGTTTATCGTCTATTCACTAGATCTCAGAAAAAGTGAAACAGTTCGACATAGCATCCTAATTTCTCCTCTGCTCCTAGACTACTGATGCTAAGATGCTAAGTCACTTCAGTCGTGTCCGACTCTGTGCAACCCGGTAGACCGCAGCCCACCAGACTCTGCCGTCCCTGGGATTCTCCAGGCGAGAACACTGGAGTGGGTTGCCATTTCCTTCTCCAATGTATGCAAGTGAAAAGTGAAAGTGAAATCACTCAGTTGTGTCTGACTCTTCGAGACCGCATGGACTGCAGCCTACCAGGCTCCTCCGTCCATGGGATTTTCCAAGCAAGAGTACTGGAGTGGGNCATTTCCTTCTCCAATGTATGCAAGTGAAAAGTGAAAGTGAAATCACTCAGTTGTGTCTGACTCTTCGAGACCGCATGGACTGCAGCCTACCAGGCTCCTCCGTCCATGGGATTTTCCAAGCAAGAGTACTGGAGTGGGGTGCCACTGCCTTCTCCAAGACTACTGAACTTGGTCAATATTGAATTTTATGGAGATTATATCCTTTCCTATGAAATGAGAATATTATACTAGGTTATTAAATACAACTTTCAGAAATCTGAATGTTTTGTTTTATTTTTAAAATTTTGCCTTCTCTTTTAATTTTTCACCATGTGGTGTATATACATATATATATATATGTGTGTGTGTAGTTTTGTTAAGCTCAAATGAATTTTAAATAGTTGTAGAAAATTTTGTTATATACAAGAATAGAAGTTTTCTATAAATTTTAATAAGCTCATGTTTTGATATTTCAATAACTATAATAAAAGGATAACTCAAAGACTGGTTATTATCTACCATGAATGCTTACTTTTATTTTCAAAATTTTACTTTCATTTAAGGAAATCAATGGTTCAGTTCTATAAAAGCATAGATAAGGATAAAATGTTTTAATGGTAGAAGGAACTAAATAGAAGAAATACTGTTGACTAAAATTATGACAAATTTAGAAAAGAGATATAATTAACCCTGACACTTTATGATATATAACAAAATTATTTTGACCTATGATTTGCCTCAAAGTAATGGGTTAAACTCTCTATTCAAAATAAAAAAAAAAAGTTTGAATATTTTAGGTGCCAAAGAATGAAATTAAATATTTATAAGTTGACAAATTTTGGTACATTTTTAAATAGTTCTGCTGATTTTAAAGATCTGGAATACAGGGATGGATATATAATATTTTATATCAAGAGTGTGAAAAATATATTATTAAATTTTATTGACTCATCAACAAATAGAACATCATTTTAAACTAATCTAATGATTCTTGTTATCTGTTAAACTCATACTCTTAACCAACTTATTTGTCATGTGTATCATGTTTATCTTTTTATTCCCATTGTTATGAGAAATAAATTGTATATAGACATTTAAGTGTATTTCCTTTAAATAAGGATTAAAGAGGAAATAAAGGGCTGTTTGGAGGACTGAAACTTGTGGGTTTCTTTAATTTGCTTCAAAGCAGCATTAATCTACTCTTCTTAATTACTGATGAGGGATACTGTGTCCTGAACAGAGTCTTTCTACAACAGGCCATGACATTGAGAGGCTTCTTGTTAAGTAGTCATCTTTACAGCTCTGACTTCAACGACACATACTAACTGTATACCATAAAAACACATGGCAACTGGTAGTGATATTTCTTTCTACTTGATAGACTCAACTGTCGGCCTATTGCTATTTTTTTCATCCTAACTTAAGAAAAGCATGGTATCAATACATGGTGATTCAATCCTCAGATGTGCTCATGTTACACTACACTTTGTAATTGATTATATATATATATACACACATATATATATGAACTACATATTATTCTAGGTTTCTAAATAACAATGTCAAATACATTTGACATAAGGCTGATACATTTTGAGCACTAGTTTCCAGATTTGATATTTTAACATTAGTGGCTGGTCAGACTGTCAACTTGACTGTTTGAAAACCATTCATTCAGTCAGGTAGGGTTGGTGTTCTGTTCTGCCAAATATTAGTTTACCTTTACTTCTGGGCTTCCCTGGTGGCTCGGAGGTTAAAGCGCCTGCCTCCAATGCAGGAGACCCGGGTTCGATCCCTGGGTCGGGAAGATCCCCTGAAGAAGGAAATGGTAACCCACTCCAGTATTCTTGCCTGGAAAATCCCATGGACGGAGAAGCCTGGTAGGCTGCAGTCCATGGGGTCGCAAAGAGTCGGACACCACTGAGTGACTTCACTTTCACTTTCAGTGAATTAACCAGAGATACAGTTTAATAGAATGAGTCACTCAGTTACACATTTATCATATAAAAGAGTCCCCACAAATCTATAATTCTTTTTCAGTTAAGTTATATTTTTATGTTCATTTATCCTTTCTTGGGCTATATTATCTAAATTTAAGTTTTCAAAGATAAATATGTTGTCTATACAGCAAGATTTCTTCCTTAATTGATCTGGGATGTCTGCCAGTCGCCTTCAGAATCCTGCACTTTTATCTTTATGAGATTGGCTTATAGCCAGTGCATTGTTATTCTTTAAGTTTTCCTCTTACCTTCTTATTTCTTGAGCAAGAAATTGGCATTCAGGTCTTTAAATGTTCCCTTGGTTGACTGAGAGCTTAATTCAATTAAGAAAAATATAATTTTTTTATATTTATGTCTCTTGGGGTTCCATATTATACATTTCTTCTTCTTTTCAGTGGATCCAATATTGAATTTATTAATAAGATGATGTTTAAAATTTGAATAAGTATTTAGCTAATGACCAGATTCTTTTCTTTCTGTTTCTTTCTTTTTTTTTCTTTTCAACTACTTTAACTCATCTGATGAAATTGCTTTTAAGAGTTTGTGATCAAGGTCCCCCACTTTTTTTTTTTAAGCCTTTAAATTTCAGGTAGTATTTGCTTCTTTGTTTAAGCTGCATCTGCATTTGTTTATTTATTGGTCCTGCCACCTGACTTGCTTGTAGTGTCTTAGTTCCCTCACCAGGAACTTAATCCAGGCTGTCTGCACTGGAAGCACAGAGTTCCAACCACCAGACCACTAGGGAATTCCCAACTTCAACTTTTGTATCCTAAAAATCTTAGCTATCTTATCAGAATCCCCTCCTTATGTTTAGTCTACCAAAGAAAATAAACTGCACAGCAGAAGAGAAATAAGTGTTGAAAGTGTTGTGCAAAACGAATACTTTGAATAAATAACTTACAGGGAGATAAATCATATCACTAGACACTGACCATGACTGTTCCTTTTTTTTTGCAGGCACAAGAAATTTGTTTCCTGAAAAAAGACTGGCAAACTCCCTCATTTGAAAAATTTAAACTTTTACAAAAAGAGACTGTTTTGATAAAGGATAGACAATATTCTCTAGTTTCGTCAGCATAATCTTATATTTCAGTACTGTATACTGACTAATTAAATAATCCTCAAGTTACCCTGAAGTGTAATATAATACGGCATCTTTGAAAAGTCATGCTGTATGTTCCATGATTATATTTGCTTGAGCATAGGCCATTTTGAAAGCAATGAAAAGTTATCTGTGGTCCAAATTATTTATTGTATTTTCCTGTTTTAAGTAGGCTACTGCTGCTGCTGCTGCTGCTAAGTCACTTCAGTCATGTCCGACTCTGTGCAACCCCAGAGACAGCAGCCCACCAGGCTCCCCCGTCCCTGGGATCCTCCAGGCAAGAACAGTGGAGTGGGTTGCCATTTCCTTCTCCAATGCATGAAAGTGAAAAGTGAAAGTGAAGTCGCTCAGTCGTGTCCGACTCTTAGCGACCCCATGGACTGCAGCCCACCAGGCTACTCCGTCCATTGGATTTTCCAGGCAAGAGTACTGGAGTGGGGTGCCCGTACTGAGAGTTTAAAACCTTTCAGGAAGCTTTGAATAAACCAGGAAGCTCAGTGTATTCATGTACAATAATCAATGAGATGCAGTTTCAAGAATGGACTGGATAAAATGAAGGAAAATAAAAATGTGACAAAAAAGGATGTTGGAAACCAGAGGAAAGAAGTGAAAATGAAAAAAGAGTCTGTCCAATTATAATCTGTGTGCTATATATTGCTTTATTGACTATGCCAAAGCCTATGACTGTGTGAATCATAATAAACTGTGGAAAATTCTGAAAGAGATGGGAATACCAGACCACCTGACCTGCCTCCTGAGAAATCTGTATGCAGGTCAGGAGGCAACAGTTAGAACTGGACATGGAATGACAAACGAGTTCCAAATTGGGAAAGGGGTATGTCAAGGCTGTATATTGTTACCCTGCTTGTTTAAATTATATACAGAGTACATCATGAGAAATGCTGGGCTATATGAAACACAAGCTGGAATTAAGATTTCTGGGAGAAATATCAATAACCTCAGATATGCAGATGACACCACCCTTATAGCAGAAAGTGAAGAAGAGCTAAAGAGCCTCTTGATGAAAGTGAAAGAGGAGGGTGAAAAAATTGGCTTAAAACTCAACATTCAAAAAACTAAGTCATGGTATCTGGTCCTGTCATTTCATGGCAAATAGATGGGGATACAATGGAAACTTTATTCTGGGGGCTCCAAAATCATTGCAGATGGTGATCACAGCCATGAAATTAAAAGATGTTTGCTCCTTGGAAGAAAGGTTATGACCAACCTAGACAGCATATTTAAAAGCAGACATTACTTTGCCAACAAAGGTCCATCTAGTCAAAGCTATGGTTTTTCCAGTAGTCAGGTATGGATGTGAGAATTGGACATAAAGAAAGCTGAGCAGTGAAGAACTGATGCTTTTGAACTGTGGTGTTGGAAAGACTCTTGAGAGTCCCTTGGACTGCAAGGAGATCCAACCAGTTCATCCTAAAGGAGATCAGTCCTGAATATTCATTGAAAGCTCCAATATTCACTGAAGCTCCAAAACCTCGTGAAGTATGTGAAGAACTGACTTATTGGAAAAGACCGTGATGCTGGGAAAGATTGCAGGCAGGAGGAGAAGGGGATGACAGAGAATGAGATGGTTGGATGGCATCACCAACTCAGTGGACATGAGTTTGGGCAGGCTCCGGGCACTGGTCCTGGACAGGGAAGCCTGGTGTGCTGCAGTCCATGGGGTTGCAAAGAGTCGGACATGACTGAGTGAATGAACTGATGCTAAATGAACTGATGCTGAATGAACTGATACTGATTCTTTGGAAGGACTGGTGGTGAAGCTGAAAATCCATTGGCCACCTGATGCAAAGAGCTGACTCACAGAAAATACCCTGATATTAGGGAAGATTGAAGGCAAAAGGAGAAAGGGGTGACAGAAAATGAGATGATTAGTTAGCATCACTGACACAATGGACATAAGTTTGAGTAAACTCCAAGAGACAGTGGAAGACAATGGCACCTGGAGTGCTGCAGTCCATGGGGTCGCAAAGAGTCACACACACTTAGCAACTGAACAACAATAGCATACAATATATCCTGGGTTTCACAGGTGGCCGTAAAAAATCCACCTGCCAATGAGGAGGTGTGGGTTCGATCCCAGGGGTCAGGAAGATCCCCTCAGGAGGAAACGGCAATCCACTCCAGTATTCTTGATTGGAAAATGCCATGAAAAGACAAGCCTGGTGGGTTACAGTCTGTGCAGTCACAGAGAGTTGGACATGTCTGAGCTACTGAGGACACACACACATACATAGAGTATATCATCAGATGCATACATACAGTATATCATCAGCTCTAAGATGCATTTCCTTTTCTCATTTTAGACAGATCCAAAATCAGGATAAATCTTCTGCTTCTCTCAAACATTCTTGGCCTGTGATAACGTGGTTGACATCACTTGGTACTTCTGGTAAGAGTAAGAAAGCCCAGGCATCAAATGTTACAGAATGATTGTTGATGGATAAGGAGAAAACTTCGAAGACATTTGTGGAGCCCTCTTTTAATAAATGCTGTATCATCAACACTCTTGATTGCCCAGAAAATAACATTATGTTAAAACACAGAGTTTAATAGTTCTGGTTGGAAGTTGTTTCAGGAATACTTAAACCAATGTGTTTTGCTAATATTTTCATTTTTATTTATTCATTGTAAAAATATATACACATTAATCAGTTCAAAAGAGTTCTTCGAATAAACATTTCTAAAGCTACCAAAGCATTGATTAATTCAATTAGTAGCATTAGGCAGATTTTCTTGTTCTTTTTTCAACAGTACACAAATAATGATGTCTTAAGACTCTAACACAGCTATGTTTAACGATGTTAATTCTCCACTAGTTGCTAGAACTTTAAAATCTTCATATTGGTATAAAATTTCTCAAACTCTTTCAATACTATTTTTTACTAAATAGTTCTTATTTTCTACCAGATTAGTTTTTTATTTTTTTTCCTACAAGTTGAACTTCTACATGTTTTCAAACTGTTTTCAGGAAGTCATAGAAAACTAATCACCCTGAAAGATGTCTAAGCTAAGCTAAGCTAAGTCGCTTCAGTCGTGTCCAACTCTGTGCGACCCCATAGACGGCAGCCCACCAGGCTCCCCCATCCCTGGGATTCTCCAGGCAAGAACACTGGAGTGGGTTGCCGTTTCCTTCTCCAATGCATGAAAGTGAAAAGTGAAAGTGAAGTCGCTCAGTCGTGTCCGATTCTTAGCGACCCCATGGACTGCAGCCTACCAGGCTCCTCTGTCCATGGGATTTTCTAGGCAAGAGTACTGGAGTGGGGTGCCATTGCCTTCTCCCTGAAAGATGTCTACACAATGGCTAAAGTAACAATACTTTGTATAAACTATTGATTTTTTCAATATGTTGTTTGACATGTATGATGATCACAAAAATAATAAAGTTGACCAAAAATGCATTAATTAACTATTGTCATATGAATCTGAAATTAACTGATAAGATCTTGGCTTAAAATCTGCTGCATGAGTTTCCTTCCTAAAACCTGGGATGAGATTTTTGTCTATACTGAAGTGCTGAATGACTGAATCTGCTTCCAGATTTTTTATTTTGTCATTATTCCTCTTTATCTACTATCATTTTTGTTACAGTTTAGTAGATTTGATATTCAATAGTAGAAAAATTATGATCTCAAAATTGTATACATTCTTATTTATTATATATATTTTCTTCTCATAAATTAGCAACTTTAACCTTTTTCCTTTTTGCAAGTTCTTAAAAAATGAAAAACCTACCATATATTAAAGCAGTTATGTTTCAGTGCAATATGACTATGCAAATCCATCTTCATCCCTGGAGAAGGTAAATGAATTAATATAAATGCCTTCATAATCCAGTCTTTCACCCTCCCCACTTTTTTAATAAAAATGTACAGGGGATATTGTAAAGTTCAAGCTTGCTCTGTAGAAAGTAGGGCTTTACAGACTATAACCTCAACAGACTATTGGTGCATTAGAAAGGAATGAAAGCACTTATTTTGAAAGTCATGATCATTAAAATAAGAAGATTAAATCTTAATTAAAATATTAGAATTTTGTTTTGTTGAGGTGCTACTGTCTTCGTGAGCAATATCCGAATAAAGTCAGTTTTAGCAGAAAAAACATGATTAATTTGTTAAAAAAAGATCTTTTTATGTTTTTTTTTTCCTGGCAGTTTTTCCATTAATATCAGGTACCTTATCTTAAGCCTTTATGATTAAAAATGAGACAGTTATCATTACACAAATACAGATGTCAGTGTCTTCTAAAATTTGCATTGTTTTAAAATTTTATCTTAATTTTTATCATTTGTATGGGTACCTCTACCCAGCAAAATTTAAGAAGAAATGCTTGGCACATATGTTAATTTCACTTTGCAAATAACTTTGCCAGATTAATGAGCCAATAATTCCATTTTGAAACAATGAGTTATCCAAATTTTTGCTGACATTGGCTATAATTATTAATACTAGTATAATGCCACATTTTAAAATTGGGGTTGAAATTTGAGATTTGTTTAACTATTGAGAGATCTGAGGAAAGAAAATATATATAGAATGAATGAAAAAGGGAGAGACTTTTAAAATCAAATGGCATGAAAACTATATAGGTAGATAAAATCTTCCCTGCATCAGGAAAGCTTTAGGATAATTAATTGCAAATGTAGGGTCAGTTTTAAGCTACAACTGTTAAGTGAAAGAACAAAGCTGGATGTTTATGAAATAAATTTGGGGAGGATAGTGCATCATAAAAAAAAAAAAGAAGAAGAATTGGGAATGTTTCAGAAGCGGAATATTTACATGGAACGATATGATATGACCTTGGTGTGAGAAGGAAGAACATGATTTATGGAAAAATCCTAAGATCACTAACTGTGATCTCAGGCTATTTACTCAAAGTACGGTATCTTCATCTGTAAAATGGGACAATAGCGTTATATGTTAGTTGATTATAATTTCACACTATAAGCACCATTGTTTTGGTCACATAAGTGTATTTGGAATATGTTCTTTAGAGAACTAGAGAAAATTTTAGAAGTGGATTGGATGGATTGCAGAGCCCAAGGAATTAAACATTTATTCATTAAATCATTCAACCAGTATTTACTGAATGCCTCCTGTATATTAGGCACTGTAGGTACTAGGGTTACAGCTATAAACAAAACATGTAATCTATCTGGGCTTCCCTGGTGCCTGTAATGCAAGAGACCCAGGTTCAGTTTCTAGGTCAGCAAGATCCTCTGGAGAAGAGAATGGCTATCTACTCTGTTATTCTTGCTTGGAGAATTCCATGGAGAGAGAAGCCTGGCAGGCTACAGTCCATGGGATTGCAAAGAGTTGGAGAAAAACGGAGTGAATAACACTTTCACTCTTTTCAAGTACTCTATCTAATAAGTTATAGTAAAAGCTAAGGGTAGAAGATAAAGGAGAAAATGGAGTTATGATGTGTTAATAGGTGAGAGAGAGCTTCCTAGGTGGCTCAGTAGTAAAGAAACTGCCTGCCAATGCAGAAGACACGGGGGTTCGATCCCTAGGTTGGGAAGATCTCCTGGAAAAGGAAATGGTAACCACTCCATTTTTCTTACCTGGGAATTCCAATAGACAGAGGAACCTGGCAGGTTATAGTCCATGGAATCACAAAAGAGTTGGACATGACTTAGCAAGTAAAACAACAGAGGGGTAGGGGAGTGATAACCTTTAGATAATTAGCCAAGAAAGTTTTATCCAAGAAAGTGATTTTTTTTTAAATTGGAGGATAATTGCTTTACTGTGTTGTCTTGGTTTCTGCCATACAGCAACATGATATATATATCCCCTCCCCATTGAGCCTCCCTCCCCCCGACCCAAGACACCCTTTAGGTCATCACAGAGCACCAGGCTGAGCTTCCTGTCTTATACAGCAGCTTCCTGCTAATTGTTTTACACATGAGAGTGTGTATATGTCAATGTTACTGTCTCAATTCATCCTTCCCCTCAATGTGTCCATAAGTCTGTTCCCTATATCTACGTCTCCATTCCTTCCCTATAAGTAGGTTCATCTGTACCATTTTTCTAGATCCCATATCTATATATATTAATATACAATATTTGTTTTTCTTTTTCTAAATTAGTTCGCTCTGTATAACAGGCTCTATGTTCATTCACCTCACTAAAACCATCTCAAATCCATTCCTTTTTATGGCTGAGTAATATTCCATTGTATGTATGTACATCATCTTCTTTATCCTTTCTTCTGTTGATGGACATCTAGATTGCATCCATCCCCTGGCTATTGTAAATAGTGCTGCAATGAATATTGGGATATATGTGTCTTTTTCAATTATGGTTGGAACTGAAATCCCAGCAATCCCAAATGCTGGGTCATATGATACTTTTATTCCTAATTTTAAAGGAATCTCCATACTGTATCCATAGTGGCTGGTATCAATTTACATTCTCACCAACAGTGAAGTAGGGTTCCCTTTTTTCCACATTCTCTTCAGCGTTTATTGTTTTGTAACTTTTTTGATGATGGTCATTCTGACTGGTGTGAGGTGATACCACATTGTAGTTTTGATCTGCATTTCTCTAATAGTGAGCAATGCAGAGCCTCTTTTCACGTGTTTATTGTCCATTTGTATGTCTAAAAAATATCTTCTGCCCACTTTTTGACTGGGCTGTTTGTTTTTCTGATATTGAGTTGTATGAGCTGCTTATATAATTTGGAGATTAATCTTTTGTCAACTGTTTTATTATCAATCGTTTCCTTCCATTCTGAGGGTTGTCTAGAAAGTGACTTTGTAAGAAGCTAAAGGAAAAGAGGGAGCAAGCCAAGCACGTATCTGAGAAAAGCACTTTCCAGACAGGAAACAGCAGTTGCAAAGACCCTATGGTAGGAGTGCGGTGACCTATTCCAAGCACAGTGAGGAGGCCAGAAGAAATAAGTAAGATGGTTGAAAGTGAATTAGCAGCCTTATGGCCAGATTATTATAGGGCCTTTGAGACATAGAGTAGATTTGGGGCTTTACTTTAGTGAGAAGAGAAGTCTTTGGATTTTGAGATGTGACATGTTCAATTTATATTTTAACAAGGCCCTTCTAGCTTCATAAGAACAGTTCAACAAAGGGAGATGTATGTGAAAGGAAGATCAGTGGGGAAGCTATGAGTCATACAGGTGAGAAGTGGCAAGGACTCAATGGCACTCCACTCCAGAACTCTTGCCTGGAAAATCCCATGGACAGAGGAGCCTGGTAGGCTGCAGTCCATGGGGTCGCAAAGAGCCGGACATGCCTGAATGACTTCACTTTCATGCCTTGGAGAAGGAAATGGCAACCCACTCCAGTGTTCTTGCCTGGAGAATCCCAGGGACGGGAGGGCCTGGTGGGCTCCCGTCTATGGGGTCGCACAGAGTCGGACATGACTGAAGCGACTTAGCAGCAGCAGCAGCAGCAGACTAGAGTGGTAAAGATGGGGGTTTCAGGAATTGTTCGGATTGTAAATTTTTATATAGAACCAATGGGGTTTGTTAATGAAATCAGTTTATGGTATGAGAGAAAGGGAAGAGTCAAACGTGATTTCAAGAATTTTGGCAACTGGAAAGATGGAGGAGACGGAAGGAGAATCAGGTTTGGAGGGACCTGATGGTCATGTTTTTGGAGTGTGTCTTAGACATCCAAGTGAAGATATCAAAAGACAATTGACACAAGCCAAAGAAGGATAAGATAAATCAGGGAGTAATTTTGAAAAAAAAAAAAAAAGAAAGAAAGGAAATATTCAAGGACTGAGCCCTGTGAATATCGACATTAAGGGGCTGGGAAATAAATTAGGACTTCCCAAAAAAGGCTACAGAGAAGGAGTGGCCAAGAGTGTTAGAGAAAAAAGCAGACAAATAAGCGCTCTAGAAGCTAAGTAAAGCAGATATTTCATATTAACTCTGTGAATTAGAAAAGCAAAACAGTGGTAAAAGTAGATAAGACATATCAGAGCTTTTACAAAAAATTAAAGGAAAAAAGTGTGTCCCTCCATAGAAAATAATAGCAGGAAGGATATAGCACTGGCTGAGGGCCCCATTAGAAAGAATTAAGAAGAAAGAGCAGGGGACCTGTAGAAGTCTTTCATAACGTACTTGGGATAACCATCTGCACCAATTCCCCTGAGATCTTCATTAACACATGCAGATTCCTGAATTAGAATTTTTCATAACTGATGAGGCATTTTCAACAAGTCCTACCTGTGATTCTTATATACATTTAACACATAATACACAATGGAGTGTTACTCAGCCATTAAAAAGAATACATTTGAATCAGTTCTAATAAGATGGATGACACTGGAACCGATTATACAGAGTGAAGTAAGCCAGAAAGAAAAACACCAATACAGTATACTAACACATATATATGGAATTTAGAAAGATGGTAATGAGGACCCTATATGCAAGACAGCAAAAGAGACACAGATGTGTAGAGCGGACATATGGACTCTGAGGGAGAAGGAGAGGGAGAGGGAGAGGGTGGGATGATTTGGGAGAATAGCATTGAAATATGTATACTATCATGTAAGAAACGAATCGCCAGTCTATGTTCGATGCAGGATGCAGGATGTTTGGGGCTGGTGTATGGAGATAATCTGGAGGGATGAGGTGGGAGGTGGGAGGCGGGGTTCATGTTTGGGAGTTCACGTACACCCATGACGGAATCATGTCAATGTATGCCAAAACCAATACAGTACTGTAAAGTAAAATAAAGTAAAAATTAAAATTAAAAAAAAAAGTTAAAATGGAGAAATAGATTTCAATTAAGAGTCAAAATTATAGGTAAGTACATGTATGGTTTTGAATACAGAGATGTGGTCCCCAGTCTGTGGCTCCCACATTCATGATGTATATTTTCATCCAAGAATAGAATTAGGTGATAGCCACCCGGAGAAGAAATATATCTCCTTGCTTTTAAAGTTAATATTCCCTTTTCACCAAATGTCCTAGAAAGTTCAAATTGACAACATTTATTTTTTCATTTCACTCATGCTCCACTTCATGCTCATGGGAGGAATCGAAAATTGAAATTTGCAAGGCTTCCCATGGGTTTGCCTCTGCCTCTAAGGCACACTCAACAATGTGTGCAGTAGAACTCACCATTACATTGCTCATTATGCCTTTGATTCAGTCATTTTGCATGTCCAAAAGGATTCTCCTTTTCATACATAAGCACATCACACACACACACACACACACACACCTGATATACAAGCAGATATGCTGCAAAATCCTGTGAGTGGATTTCATGTTGAGTTTGTGGAAATTCATTTCAGAGCTTCCTGGGCAGTTTCAGTTTCTCCCAATGTCAGATCAAGCTTTTACCCTCATTTTTAGGATTATGCGAATGTGCATGCTCAGTTGCTCAGTCATATCTGACTCTTTGTGACTACATGGACTATAGTTCACCAAGCTCCTTTGTCCATGGGATTTCCTAGGCCAGAATATTGGAATGGGTTGTCATTTTCTTCTCCAGGGGAATCTTCCCGACCCAGGAATCGAACGCAGGTCTCTTGCATCTCCTGCATTGAAACGTGGTTGTTTTACCACTGAGCCACTTGGGAAGTACCTTTAGGGACATGGAAGATCTCAAACTATTATAGACTTGGCCAGCAAGTACTGAATGTCCATGAGAGGGACAGCTTTGCAGAAACATCATTAAAAACATAAACTGGGCTTACAGCTCAATGAACTCATGCTTGGAAAGAATGGAAAGGATGAAGGGGAGAAGGGTACACAGACAGAAGCAAAAACTATGGAAGAGCCTCTAATATTTACCTTGTGCCTTTTACTGTCCAAATAGTCTCCCTGTGTTTTACATTCATTGTCTCATTTTATCCTTTCACTTCTATTTGGCAAAATAGATTAAGAAACTGAAGCTTATTTACCCCAAGGTAATAAGTGACAAAATTAGAATTGTACATAGATCTGTCAGATGGTATCTCTGGTATTTCAACGTGTCATCTTTTGGAATTCAATGTCACTACTGGATTATGCATGACAATTAGTTCACTTTTCAGATCCCAAGCCTGTAGGAAATATCTATGAGGTATATCACAGAGTAAGTAAGTAACTATGGCAAGCTACCAATCTATAGAGCCTTAAGGTATGAGAATAACTTATCTGTGTAAGGAATTTCAGTTTATAAAACCACAAGGAAATGAAGGGCAGTGTCCTTACAGATAGACTTTCTTCAGCTCACCACCTCTAGGCATATTGTCTGACCACTATCCTTGCCTCCAGGTTCTAGCTTTTCTGAAGAGTAGATAATCCCTAGTTAAGTTGCTCCAGGTAACAAACCTGGCTAAATTTGTTGGCATAAAAATAGATACTCTGACAGATTATTAGTCTGCTCACTGGTTTCTGTCTCTCCACTCCCAGTGACTATTTTCTTTCTTCTCTGCTCTTAATTCTATCCACAAAATATTGAGTTGTTAAAAGGGGTCATTTTGTCATCCTCATTGTTCTCTCACTATAGGTAGCTTTTTGCCTACACATTAGAGGTTTCCTCAGCCATAGGTTCCCTATTTTTCCGATATATCTTCTTTACTAGGAACATGGGTAATGCTGCTGTTAGGTCTGAAGAGGTGTTCTGGGATACAGGAAAATGGACTGAGAAGCAATATATATATATATATATATATATATATATATTTCCTAAGTCCTTGGCAGATAGCATATCTTTCCTGACTTTATCCTTATCAGTGAAACACTGTATTTTAACTAAGTTATCTTTATGATTCTTTTTAGATATAATATCTCACCACACTGTGATCATTCAACTATGCATTTTCCTTGGTTTTGTTATATATATATATATATACATATATATATGTGTATATATATGTATATATATAAGCCAAAGGGAGT
>SJYX01008375.1:123078-188848 GCA_006410675.1 Oreotragus oreotragus
TAAAATAATAAAAAAGAGTACCTGAGGGGAAGAAAAACCTATTATTTATAACAAAGTGCTCATCAGTGCTTTACATTGTAGTGAGATATTAATATATATTATGCTACATAGTTTGTATCATGAAAAATTGCTAGAATAGTCTGTGGATTTTATTTTTTTTAATTGGAGGATAATTGTTTTACAGAGTTGTGGTGGTCTCCACATACATCAATGTGAATCAGTCATAATTACATTTATATCACCTCCCTCTAGAGCCTCCCTCCCACCTGTATTTTAAAGATTAATAACTTATATATATTTTATACATATACACTGTATACATAAACACTGTATATGTATACATATACACATATATAAGAGCTATTAGTTTAAAATATATGAAAAACAAAACCCTCCATTCTTCCATGCATGAAAATCAATTTTTAACCATGAAAAAAGAATTTAGTCTAATTCCCACCATTAACTCAATTCTGAGTCCTTGGCATTTAGCATATCTTTCCTGAATTTGCTTATCAGTGATGCAATGTATTTTAACTAAGTTATATCCATGGTTCTTTTTAAATATAATACCTCATCAAATTGTGATCATTCTTTTCAAAAAACCATGCATTTTTCTTGGTTTTCTTCTATGTATCGCCAAACAATTCACTATGGGAATAATCCATCTTAAGATATTTTATAAAATGCAAGGCATGTTGGAAGGAAACTTTCTTAATAACATCTGTCTGTTTTTCTAATTATAAAAATTGCATATTACCATTGAACAAAAATTGGAAAACAGAGTATATAAAAAGGAAGATCAAAATCACAGATAGTTCTTCAACGCAATGATTATCACTGTTTATATTTCAATGTTCTTGCTTGCTTGATTCTTTTCTTTGTTTTTTCAATAAAATTGAAGCCTTAATTTTCGGTACACTACTTTTCCCTATCAACATATTATCTTGAGTCATGTTTCACTAAATAGTCTTTGGAAATTTTTTATTTCTGCATAACATTCGTTATTATTGTTATATCTTATATACCAGTGTATTTTCAATATTGCATTGCCTTGAATAATAATGTAAGAATAACTGTATATGTATGTATGTTCACCAACTTGAATTCCTAGAATTAATTATCTGGTCAAAATTATAAATATGTATTAAGCATCTACATACAGTTATCAAACTGCTCTCCAGAAAGATGATAGGCATTTTCATTCTTGCTAGGAGAATTAAGAATCCTATACTTCAGTTCTCCATTTTTCTCTCCAGCAATGTGCATCATCATTAAATAACTGTTTATTTGATAGTAAACTTGTTTTCACTATATTTTAATTTGCATACATTATTATTCATGAGCTTATATTGAAAATATATTTGTTGCTTCAGTTGCCTTGAGATCACACATGGTCTTATTTCTTCTCAACCACCTTTCCCTATATTACTCTGTCTAGCTACATTGATCTTGCCATTCTTAGACTATGCCATGTTTGTTTCCATCTTGACACCTTGATCTTGTACTTGATTTTCTCTACCTGCAATGCATCCTTGTATCTAAATCCTTCCAAGTCTCACTTCTTTCCATCCATTCTGTTCTGTTCAAAGGCCACCTCCTCAGAGAAGGCTGTTATGTGCAACATCCAAAATAGCCTCTCCTCACATTATTTTATGGCTACTTCCCTTAGATTCATATATATATATATTTTTTTTGCATGCATGCATGCTCAGTTGCCAAGTCATGTCCGACTCTTTGTGACTTCCTGGACTGTAGCTCACCAGGTTCTTCTGTTCCTTTGTTCAAGGGAAGACTACTGGATTGGGTTGCCATTTCCTTCTGTAGAGAATATTCCCGACCCAGGGATTGAAACCATGTCTTCTGCATTGGCAGGTGGGCTGTTTACCACTGAGCCACCAGGAAAGCCCTTATGTTGTTTGTTTATGGAATTGCCTCCTGTTTACTTTTTTAGTGCTTGTCTTCTCATTAGATAAAAGCTTTCTGAGGGTGAGAGTGGGACTATCATTCATTCATTATTAATTCCCATCACTCAGAACCTTATCTAGTATATATTAGTTAGTAAATATTGAAGCACTGAGTTATCTGAATTTTACACTTACCCATCTGTCTTAGCCTGTTAGGGTTACTATAATGGAAATGCCATAGACTGGGTGGCTTACGAACAACAGGGACTTATTTCTTACAGTTCCAGACACTGGGAATTCCAAGATCAAATCTCAGGCAGATTCAGTGTCTGCTGAGAGTCCTTTTGTGGTTCTCATATAGTCTTCTTGTCCTCATTGCATCTGCACATGCCAAGAGGTGAGAGAGCACTTCTGGGGTCTCTTTTATGAAGACACTCATCCCATCCTTGAGTGCTCCTTAGTCACCTTCCAAAGGCTTCACCTCTTAATACCATCACATTGGGTCTTAGGATCTCAACATATGAATTTTCAGGAGCACAAAACCAAATCATTTTTACGCTAGTTTTCCCTTTGGATGTTTCTCTTTTCCTTAGAGAATGATGGCATTAGAGTAAGACCACCAGGCTTATCACTCCTTTGTCTAATACCTCTGATATTCATAATTGTCTTAGATTTTTATCTTTGGTGGAGGGTGATGAATTAAACATTTGTGGGGAAATTATAATGGAGAACAATCTATCTATCTGTCTATATATGAATCATTTTGCTATACATCTGAAACTAACACAACATTGTAAATCAATTATATTTTAATAAAANATAATTGTCTTAGATTTTTATCTTTGGTGGAGGGTGATGAATTAAACATTTGTGGGGAAATTATAATGGAGAACAATCTATCTATCTGTCTATATATGAATCATTTTGCTATACATCTGAAACTAACACAACATTGTAAATCAATTATATTTTAATAAAAATTTTAAACAAGAAAAAAATTTTAAGAAGTTTTATTTGTTAAAATTCTTTTCAGGTTTCCATTCTCTATCATATTCATAAGTTCTTTCCATAGTTTTAGAAACTGATAGATATTCACATATCATTTCTTCCAGTTTGAAAATTATTATTATTACTTAATTTTTAAATTCTCAAATTTATTTTGATGTATGGTCACTTGTCTTTATCTCCCCTCTTTATATTGAATACAGTGAAATTCAGAAAAAATAGTTTAATAAACCATTTACCAATCTAGAGTTTCTCACTGTGAATATATTGCTGCATAAATTAGAGGAAAGCACTGCAGTTGGGAATGTTATTTTTCTTAATCTTAGCATATCTGCTATCCCCTTCTTATTGGTAACCTCTGGAACCACACTGATATATATGCAAGCAGAGCATTTACCTATAAGACATAATTTAAATCTCTGCTGCTGCTGCTGCTAAGTCACTTCAGTCATGTCTGACTCTGTGCGACCCCATAGATGGCAGCCCACCAGGCTCCCTTGTCCCTGGGATTCTCCAGGCAAGAACACTGGAATGTGATGCCATTTCCTTCTCCAATGCATGAAATTGAAAAGTGAAAGTGAAGTCACTCAATCATGTCTGACTCTTAGCAACCCCATGGACTGCAGCCTACCAGGCTCTTCTGCCCATGGGATTTTCCAGGCAGCAGTACTGCCATTGCCTTCTCCAGTTTAAATCTCTAAGACATAACAAAGCCTATTTTGTTTTTAATGTGTCTGCTATTCCTGTGAAAGTGTTTGAATATCATTTTTTCTAAGTAAGCTAATATATGCAAAACTAATAACACATATTGGATTAGATCTAAGCAGACAGAATAATTTTCAAACACTTTCCCAGGAACAATGAGATAAGTTATTAATTTCATTTTACAAATAAAGAAATTGATGCTTTAGAAGTTTAACTAGTATTGTTAAGGCTATACAGATAGTATATGGCAGAATTGTGGTATATCTGACATCAAAGCCAGTGGTACAAATTGCGACTGATAAGTGTGAATTCCTACTGTGAGTCAGTACTGAACTAAATGTATTACTCAAATTGTTTTGTTCGATACTCAAAGAAACCTACTACATCTATTTGAAAGATAAGGTGATTAACATTTAGAGACTTTCTCAAGTTCACTCAACTACTATGCTGCACTTCTTCTAATAGTACTTTTTCAAAATGCCCTATCCTTTGGGTAAAAATGATTTTTAGTTAAATATCTATATAAACCAGAGCAGGCTAATTCTTGCAACATTGAGACCTCCAAATTTATAGTGGCTCAAACTAAAGTTGTCTCTATGAAAACTCAGTGTATCCATTAAAAAAAAAAAAAAAATATATATATATATATATATATATATATATCTCACTCTTTCTACAAAATTGAACTCCAAGAGTAACAGAACTTCTCGAACAATAGAGTCGGGGAAGACCTTTCAAACCCATGAAGCTTTCTAAACCAGAACACTAAAAGATCAAGAAAAATTCTAGTACTTTTAAAAAGATGTGTTTCGAACCATATGACATCCTGAAAAGGAAAAACTATAGTGACAGTAGAAATGTCAGTGGCTACTAGAGTTTTAGAGAAATAGTCAGGACTGCTTTCCTTTAGGATGGACTAGTTGGATCTCCTTCCAGTCCAAGGGACTCTCAAGAATCTTCTCAAATACCACAGTTCAAAAGCATCAGTTCTTCAGTGCTCAGCTTTCTTTTAGCTCTCACATCCATGCATGACTACTAGTCAAACCATAGCTTTGACTAGATGGAACATCACCTTAATACTATGATTTGGGAAACAATCTGACATGATAGAAAAAACATGAGGTTAGGTCATAGAAAATAGCACTCAAATTCTGACTCCACCATATTTCACCTGTGTGATTTGGGCAAAGTGATTATCTTGAGCCTAAACTTCATCATCTATACAAATGGAGATAATAATACTTACCTCATAAGACTGTTGCATAAATTAAAGGAAGTCACTTTTATTAATTTTAAACTCAATAAAAAGACCAAGAATTTTGGAATTAGAACAAATGAGTCTTCATGCTGGATGTACCATTTATATTGCATACAATCTTGGAAGAATTTTCTAATCTTTCTAATAGAATTTCAGTTTCATGATTACAAAACAGAAATAACAACAATATGGTATACCTATTCTTTGCTGTTGTTCAGTCAGTCAGTTGTGTCTGACTCTTTGTGATCCCATTGACTGCAGTATGCCAAGCTTCCCTCTCCTTCACTGTCTCCCGAAGTTTGTTCAAACTCATGTCACTGATGCTATCCAAACATCTCATTTTCTGTCATCCCTTCTCCTCCTGCCCTCAAATTTTCCCAGCATCAGGGTCTTTTCCAGTGGTCTGGCTCTTTGCATCAGGTGGCCAAAGTATTGGAGCTTCAGCTTCAGCATCAGTCCTTCCAATGAATATTCAGGATTAATTTCCTTTAGGATTGAATGGTTTGATCTCCTTGCAGTCTAAGGGACTTTCAAGAGTCTTCTCCAGCACCACAGTTGAAAAATATCAACTCTTCAGCATTTTAACCTTGTTTATGGTCCAACTTTCACATCTGTACCTGACTACTGGAAAAACCATAGCTTTGACTATATGGACTTTTTTTGGCAAAGTGATGTCTCTGCTTTTTAATGTGCTGCCTAGATTTGCCATAGCTTTTCTTCCAAGGAGCAAGCATCTTTTAATTTCAAGGCTGCAGTCACTGTCCGTAGTGACTTATGTTATACCTATTCTTAGGATGGAGTTATGTCACCTAATAATGAGCCCAGTGCTTTCACCCATTTAATAAATAATCATCAATTATCTGTGATGTGACTACTGTTCTGGGTGTTTGGGTGAAAATACTGAAGCATAATGTCCTTGTCTTTCATAGAGTTTACCTCCTATTTGTAATTGAGAGAAGCTGGAAGATAGAAAAATAAGCAAATATACAAACAAATAAATAATACACTTTTTTATAAGACAAATTAGCAGTTAGTAATGAAAAGAAAATAAACCAAGCAATAAAATGAAGAATGCCTTGGGGTAGACTAGAGCTACTTTCCATAGGAAAGTGATAGAAATCACCTTTAAGGAAGAGACATTTGATTTGAAAGCTGAATGATGTAAAGGATTAAAGTAAGTGAAATTCAGAAGAAGGGTTCTCCAGGCAGAAAAAAGAGTCACTGTGATGTTGAGGTTGGAAGGAAAATGCTGATGTGGTAGAAACATATTTGCCAGTGCGGAAGCAGAGAGATGAGAAAAGAGATGGCTCCTCCAGTCCAGGCAAGAGGAGATGTTGTTTTAGACAAGAAATGAAAGAGTAAAGAGATGTAGGAACATGTCTGGGGGCTATTGCATGTGAGAGCTGAAAGAAAGGGATAAGTCAAGGCTGTCTACTAGCCGTTTTACTTGATCAATGTGAAATTATAGTAGATAGTACATTTTAATCATATATTAAAACTGTTTTCTCATAAATGAAGACTTGATTAATCTGATGGTTGTTTTTCTTTTCTGAGTAATTCCCCTTCCTCTCTTCCCTTTTATTTCCCCTTACCTATTAAGGATCCTTAGAAGCTTCTGGGGTCAAATGTTTGATTTTTCTTCCCCTTCTATTTCCTGTGGAGAATGAGGACATTGGGCAATAAATATAAAGGATATAAAAGGGATTTAAGAAAAAAAGGATGGGCCCTTCTAAAGATAATAATGTCAGTGCCAGATACAGTGGAGTGTGAATTCATCAACCCTCTTCACCTGAAGTTAAAAATAAAGAAGGTAGAAATGAAGTAGTTCTCAGATTTGCTCTGTCTTAAAAATTATGCTTCTAACTCTGAGTCTGTGTCAAAACCTAAAAGATTATGCTATTCTAGCAAAATTCTTTCCCCACCATCTTTTTGCTATTACACTATTGAAGGAGAAAAAGAACTCCTCTGAATATATAATGAAGAAATATACAGGGAAAAATAATTGCAAGTGTTCATGATTTTTGCATTCTACCAGTTTTCCATATGATTCCACATTTGTCAAAAGAAGAAAAGTGGCTCTAAATGAAGAACATTCAAGTCCCACAAAACCNACTATTGAAGGAGAAAAAGAACTCCTCTGAATATATAATGAAGAAATATACAGGGAAAAATAATTGCAAGTGTTCATGATTTTTGCATTCTACCAGTTTTCCATATGATTCCACATTTGTCAAAAGAAGAAAAGTGGCTCTAAATGAAGAACATTCAAGTCCCACAAAACCTGAAAAGTAGACTCCTTGCCTTTTGCTGCATATTCGTGGGCATGCTGTTTTCCTCAAAACAAATTCATATGCTAAGATTTCCCCCTCTTAAAAGAAATATTTCAGTGCTCAGATAAATACAATGATAACTGAGTATGAGCGGGCAAAAGGGAACAAAATGTACTTACTTATATGGAATAGAATTTCCCTGTGACCTGAATTCTCCTCCCTACTAAGGAAAAACAATCGTAAAGCACACTAACATTATTCAATTTGACCCTTGAGGATTAATATAAATTTAAACATAGCAAAACATCAAACTAACTTATTTTAGCAAGTTTAAATGGGAAATAAGAAAGCCCATTGTAAGTGACCATGCAAAAATAGCCAGATGTATTCAACCATAAAAAAATATCACTTCAGAAAATGAAAACAAAGCATTTGTCTGGTCCAGATAATTGTAGCACTTAACATGCCAGAGAATCAAGCATTCAATTTAGATGAAAATAAATTATTTGTGCCTAACTCAGTTACAGTTTTTCCACTAGAGGCTTCATCTTTAAAACTGTAGTTTCTTAGTGGGGGAAAAAAAAATGTGTTGGCTTCAAAGCTATGCAGCTCCTAATGTGTTTGAATAGACTTACATGTCTTCATTTTCTATAAGCAGTGAAAGTTTTTACCCTCAGCTAACTCTTCAGTTTTCCAGAATTTACTATTAAGTTTCTATCCATGAAGCTTGGCAATTGCTATTTATTTCAGAGAAGTTGATTCTATTTCAAATTGTAAACACAAGTGCTTCTCTTGGGAGTAATGAATGATACTATTAAGTAACTATCATACTTTTAGTAAGTTTAGAATCTATTATAAATATAAACCATTAAAGTTCAGAAAACAAGGATCATGGCATCCGGTCCCATTACTTCATGGGAGATAGATGGGGAAACAGTGGAAACAGTATCAGACTTTATTTTGGGGGGCTCCAAAATCACTGTAGATGGTGACTGCAGCCATGAAATTAAAAGACACTTACTCCTTGGAAGACAAGTTATGACCAACCTAGATAGCATATTGAAAAGCAGAGATATTACTTNCTGGTACACTGGGATGACCCAGATGGATGGTACAGGGAGGGAAGTGGGAGGGGTATTCAGGATTGGGAACACATGTACACCCATGGCAGATTCATGTTGATGTATGGCAAAACCAACACAATATTGTAAAGTAAAAATAATAATAATAATAAAATTAAATTAAAAATTCTAAAAACTAAATAAAGATGTTTTAAAATTAAAAAAAAAAAAAACTACAGTTGGTGATTAGTACATTTAACAGAATCAATTTCTTAACAAGTGAAAACATCCTCAGAAATGTCCTCACCTCATTCTAAGCTGATGTGAAGAAGAAAACATCAGCACTGGGCAAAGTAATTTATCATGACAGTTGTAAAGTTGAGAGTAGAGCTGGCAATTCTAGACCTGCCTAATGTAGGAAGAGGCCTGCAACTTATGCAATCATTCCTGGTATAAATATAAATGCCTGCTTCAGGGAAATGTCTGTGGACATCCTCCCACAGACAGCTTGATAAGAAAAACTGCAGTTTTCTGATTGAAATACAAAACTGGCAGTCCCAGTTTTCCTGCTCCTCTTGGTATCTTTCTCCTGTCATCCATCATATACTGTTTTGGATCTGGTGTGTCTTTTTACTGGTTCTCAAGCTCAGCAGGAGTGTTAACAGTGGACAACATCTACCAGAGGAAACAGCATGCCGTGTCCTGACTGCTCAGTCCTCCCATGAACTGAAGGTGCACCTGGGGTTAGACTACATTATCCTTGTTCACATTTTAGGGCACATGTTTCTCGTGATTGAGTATACAGACTTCACGGTCATGATTTTTTGGTTAAAATAAATTGCTGACCTCTTAATAGACAGTAAATAACCTCTCACACTTCTCTTATTTCCTAATATCCCCCTTTCATCTTTAGAAATTGTGATGAACTGCTATTTACAAAATTAAAACCATTTGCCTTTTTTTTTTTTTTTAATGGAAGTAAAAGATAACCAGAGAAAATACCCTCTCCTACCCACATATACAGATCTCAACTCTTAGGTAACTGTCATGTCCTAGTTAGGGTATTATTTTCAGTTTTAAGTTCTAGAGACTCATTCAGGCTTGCTCATGGAAAAGGAGATTTTTTTAGAAAGCAGCTAGAGAGTCCCACGCCTATATAAAGTTGAAAGTGATCTGTGGTAGGGCCTCCCTAGATGGAGGCTGGACCTCGGGAGTGAGGCCTCAGGCTGCCTGACCTGGGGCCTGAGGCCACCAGCCTGCATCTGCCTGGGTGTCAGTTTCCTGTCCTCACTTCCAAATCATCTCCCTCTGAGATACTCCTCTTATATAGCTTTCTAAGGATTGCAGTCTTTTAATTGTCCCCCTAGACTCAGTTCTATAAACTTTTCAGAGCAAATAATCATCACTGACTAGATTTTCCCTTCTCATCAAAGTTTGCTCAGTGACAGTCTGATTGGTGCACTTTACCTTTTGGAACTGAATCTCTTACAGGTTACAGGTGGGGCCTCTGTAGATGAGACCTATTGTTAAAGCCCCGTATTGGTCTAGTCAGCTGCAGAAGAGGTACTGGGGGGTGCGGGTGGGGAGTACAATGAGTGTGGGGTGGAGGAGTGATGTGGATATTTGGCCTCTTGTTTGCTCCCCTGGGACAGAAAGATGAGGTCAGAACAAGTAATAAGTGGCATTTATAACTAAATTTAAGTTTTTAATCTTATGCCCTCAAAAGTGCATCTTATGACAATTTTGACTTTTTTTATATTTCATAATAGAAATTTAAATTCATCTCTTATTTGATGTCCTCATTCATGGGGTAAGCCTAATCCATATCTATGAATATATTTTTAGGAAGTGGTAATGAAAAACTACCATTTTCCCTAGTTTTCATCAAGAATGATGTTGATCTGGGCACATGATATCAGAGCATTTGTCAA
Source organism: Oreotragus oreotragus (assembly GCA_006410675.1). Taxonomy (NCBI): domain Eukaryota; kingdom Metazoa; phylum Chordata; class Mammalia; order Artiodactyla; family Bovidae; genus Oreotragus; species Oreotragus oreotragus. The sequence continues at coordinate 133,213 of SJYX01008375.1, forward strand.
TATTTACTAAAATATAATACATAGATCAACTGGTATCAGTGTGAAAAAATAATAAGATAAAACCTATTCCTATGCTTGCTAATTTGGAAAAATATATGTTTTATATGTCTTGATGATAGAGCATAAGAAGACAGTCAAGGCAGTATGAAATTAAGTATTTATTTGATAACATGTACCAACATTGCTTTGAAAAAAACAATGTCATGATCTGTACGAATTCAAGTACTAGCACGCTACACCAGCCCACAGAATGCAATTGACTCCTATATATCTTAGGTATGCAGCTAATGACTTATACTTGGAATTGTAAAAAAATTCAAGGTTGAGTTTTGATTTTTAACTTACTAGCAGTATGATGTTGCACAATCAATTAAGTATTCTTGACATAAGCTTCTATATTTACAAAATGTTTCAAATAATTTGTTAAATAAATTGGTGTATAACCTATAAAGCACTACTTAAATATTAAATACTTTTACTCCTTTCCAGGTTGTAGATTGAGGGATAGTGGTGAAAGAGCCTCTTTCTGTCTAGGTCAGTTCCAATGTTCTTGTATAGACATCATCTGCAAATGGATAGCTTAATGGCTTAAAGTAGAGGTCAAATACCATAATTACACCTGTGAGTTGTTGTGAACTCAGTTATTGTAGCACTTATTTAATCTTGTTTTGCTCAGCAGAGGGATTTAAGGTATCTTGAGGTAATTTTCCAAAGTTGATGCAATTGTTCCCACAATGTTTTTTTGAGAAAAAAAGAGCATCTAACAGGGAGGGAAAAAAAAAAAAAGATGTCTAGCACCTCATGCTCTAAAAGGCAGCAGTGTTCCTTGCTAGATTGAGGGGATCAGGTAACTGCTACACACACAGTGCTTTACTTGGTTAGCCCAGATTTAATCCTGCTTCTACAGAAACTGAGAGTGTTGAAATACATGGCTTTATTCATAAATTTCACATATATACATGAAAACCATCATTTATAAAATGATTTTGAGAACACTTTCAGAATTCTAGAATTCTATTTTAACTAATACTAGAGAGTATAATATTCCTGTCTTAACACTATTACTTTCCCTTTGTTTTATTAGTTGAGATAACCATCATTTATTATTTTTAAGAATGTAATTCATGATATAAGACTATACAAGTGTTAATTCATTCTTCATGATTTGTTTAAAATGTCACTTCTGTGAATAATAAAACATAGGGTGTCAGGTGTGAGGAATTAATCACTGTTTTAACTTAGTATGAGCTACTGTGGTGGTCTATGCCTAGTTGGCCATGGAAAGTCTCTAAACAAACATAGTGGAATTCTTAGATTTTGCAGTGAAAGCTTAGATAGAGAGACTGCCTCATTCAAAGGAGGGTAAACATGTTAAGACCTTGTCAAAAAATGGCAGAACACCTAAACAGACATTCTTCCAAGGAAGACATACAGATGATCTACAAACACATGAAAAGATGCTCAACATCACTCATGCAAATCAAAACTATAATGAGGTATCACCTCACACTGATCAGAATGGACATTATCAAAAAAACCTACAAAGAGTAAATGCTGGAGAGGTTATGGAGGAAAGAGAACTCTCTTGTACTATTGGTGGGGATATAAATTGATACAGCCACTATGGAGAACAGCATGGAGTTTCCTTAACTGAGTTACCATATGACTCAGCAGTCCCACTACAGGGTATATATCCTAAGAAAACCATAATTCTAAAATATACCCCAATGTTCTTGGCAGCACTCTTTACAATATCCAGGACATAGAAGCAACCTAGATGTCTATTGACAGATGAATGGCTAAAGAAGTTGTATATGCTAACAATGGGATATTAGTCAGCCATAAAAAAGAGTGAATTTGAGTCCATTCTAGTGAGGTGGATGAACCTAGAGCCTGTTATACAGAGTGAGGTAAGTTAGAAAGAGAAAGACAAAAATCATATATTAATTCATATACATGGCATCTAAAAAAATGGTACTGATGAGCCTATCTGCAGGGCAGGAATAGAAATGCAGACACAGAGAACAGACTTGTAGACACAGTGATGGAAGGAGAGGGTGGGACAAATTGAAAGAGTAGCGTTGAAACATACATTACCGTATGCAAAACAGATATACAGTGGGAAGCTGCGGTATAACACAGGAACCTCTACTCGGTACTCTGGAACAACCTAGAGGAATGGGATTTGGTGGGAGATGGGAGAGAGTTTCCAGAAAGAGGAGCCTCTGTGTAATTATGGCTGACTCATGTTGTATGACAGAAACCAACATAAAACTGTAAAGCAATTATCCTCCAACAGCTTTGATGCAGGATATAGGATGCTTGGGGCTGGTCCACTGGTATGACCCAGAGGGATGTTACGGAAGGGAGGTGGGAGGGGGGTTCAGGATGGGGAACACGTGTACACCCCTGGCAGATTCATGTTGATGTATGGCAAAGCCAATACAACATTGTAAAGTAATTAGCCTCCAATTAAAATAATAAATTTAAATTAAAAAAATGTTAAGACCTATGAGTCAAACATTTAGTCAATAGAGAAATGGCTTTTCGAGTTGTAAATCTAAGGTCTCATTCATTTCAAGAGAGAAGGAGGCAAGAATATACAATGGAGTAAAGTCAATCTCTTTAACAAGTGGTGCTGGGAAAACTGGTCAACCACTTGTAAAAGAATGAAACTAGATCACTTTCTAACACCACACACAAAAATAAACTCAAAATGGATTAAAGATCTAAACGTAAGACCAGAAACTATAAAACTCCTAGAGGAGAACATAGGCAAAACACTCTCCGACATAAATCACAGCAGGATCCTCAATGATCCGCCTCCCAGAATACTGGAAATAAAAGCAAATATAAACAAATGGGATCTAATTAAAATTAAAAGCTTCTGCACAACAAAGGAAACTATAAGCAAGGTGAAAAGACAACCCTCTGAATGGGAGAAAATAATAGCAAATGAAGCAACTGACAAACAACTAATCTCAAAAATATACAAGCAACTTATACAGCTCAATTCCAGAAAAATAAACGACCCAATCAAAAAATGGGCCAAAGAACTAAATAGACATTTCTCCAAAGAAGACATACGGATGGCTAACAAACACATGAAAAGATGCTCAACGTCACTCATTATCAGAGAAATGCAAATCAAGACCACAATGAGATACCACTTCACACCAGTCAGAATGGCTGCGATCCAAAAGTCTGCAAGCAATAAATGCTGGAGAGGGTGTGGAGAAAAGGGAACCCTTTTACACTGTTGGTGGGAATGCAAACTAGTACAGCCACTATGGAGAACAGTGTGGAGATTCCTTAAGAAATTGCAAATAGAACTGCCTTATGACCCAGCAATCCCACTGCTGGGCATACACACCGAGGAAACCAGAATAGAAAGAGACACATGTACCCCAATGTTCATTGCAGCACTGTTTATAATAGCCAGGACATGGAAACAACCTAGATGTCCATCAGCGGATGAATGGATAAGAAAGCTGTGGTATATATACACAATGGAGTATTACTCAGCCATTAAAAAGAATACATTTGAATCAGTTCTAATAAGATGGATGAAACTGGAACCAATTATACAGAGTGAAGTAAGCCAGAAAGAAAAACACCAATACAGTATACTAACACATATATATGGAATTTAGAAAGATGGTAATGAGGACCCTGTATGCAAGACAGCAAAAGAGATACAGATGTGTAGAGCGGACATATGGACTCTGAGGGAGAAGGAGAGGGAGAGGGAGAGGGTGGGATGATTTGGGAGAATAGCATTGAAATTTGTATACTATCATGTAAGAAATGAATTGCCAGTCTATGTTCAATGCAGGATGCAGGACGCTTGGGGCTGGTGTATGGGGATGATCTGGAGGGATGATGTGGGGTGGGAGGTGGGAGGGGGGTTCATGTTTGGGAGTTTGTGTAAAAAAATAAATAAATACAAAAAAAAAATGAAAAAAAAAAAAAAGAGAGAGAGAGTCTCTGGTGCTAATGCTACTTGTGGATGTGTCCGATAGAAAGCTGTCTCCGGTTGGTCTTTGTGATGGTGGGCATCTTCTCTGTGAGAGCTGCCATAGACCCTGAGCTTGGGGTGCTGGTCTAAAAGATACAAGGCAGCAGAGACCACCTTCTCCCACCCTCATTAGGGTATCATTACTTTCCTTTCTGTAAATTAATATCCTCATCGGGAGTAAACTCTGAACTGAGCTCAAGTTGTGATTTTTGCTCTTTTTTGGTCCTGAACTCACATTCTGATTTAGTCCACTACAGCTTTTAAATATTTCTAGTGTATTCCTATAAAGGAGGCAGAGGAAGAATTCCTGGAAATATTTTCCCCCATTCCCATCCCTCTCCTGCTCTCAGCTATTCTACATGTCCCAGGCAAATTTATATTTTTTGTTTTTATTATGATATACATTTTCTGGTTCAAATGGGTCATGAAAGAAGTATGTATTTTTTCAAGAACATATTTTTCTTAAAAGCAGACATAATTCAGCTTTGCAAAGCATGATCAAGGAAACTATGGGCTGAGAAAGAAATTATTGGGATACTTTACTTCATTTAAGCTGAGAATTTCTAAAAATATGGACCCGTGGCTGACCTTTTCCTTTTGAATAGCGTCTTTGTTACTTATTTATTCAAATATGTGGATTATGTGGGCGATAGGGTAATATTTTTATTGGCTTGAAAACTGACAAACTTCTGAGATATGTTTAGCTCTATGTTGCTGCTTATTATTTCTATATAGCCTGTGTCCCCTCTGTAACAATAAAGAAGTGGAAAAAAAACCCCTGCCTTTTCTATTGGTAATTTAAGACTCTAACCTTTATTCACAGTCCAATGTGTATAGTGCAATAGCTTTTGAAAAAGGCTGAAGAGAAGATATAAAAAGAACAGAAACCCCTTAAACCAGTCTCAGTTTAAAATGCTTCAGTGACTTCCCTTTGCACTTGAAATCAAAATTTCTTAATGTGGCCCAAGGCCCTGCACCATCCGGACCCGACCTCTCTCTCCAGTGACATCTCTTCTCTTTCATGCTCTCAACACTTCAGTCGCACTGGCTGCCTTTTCTTTGCACAAGCACGCCAGCCTCTTATACACCTGGGCCTTCTAACATGCTGTTTGTTGTCTGTGGACCATTATTTCCCTCAGTTCAGTTCAGTCGCTCAGTCGTGTCCGACTCTTTGCGACCCCGTGAATCGCAGCACGCCAGGCCTCCCTGTTCATCACCATCTCCCGGAGTTCACTCAGACTCACGTCCATCGAGTCCGTGATGCCATCCAGCCATCTCATCCTCGGTCGTCCCCTTCTCCTCCTGCCCCCAATCCCTCCCAGCATCAGAGTTTTTTCCAATGAATCAACTCTTCGCATGAGGTGGCCAAAGTACTGGAGTTTCAGCTTTAGCATCATTCCTTCCAAAGAAATCCCAGGGTTGATCTCCTTCAGAATGGACTGGTTGGATCTCCTTGCAGTCCAAGGGACTCTCAAGAGTCTTCCAGCCATCTCATCCTCGGTCGTCCCCTTCTCCTCCTGCCCCCAGTCCCTCCCAGCATCAGAGTCTCTAACTGGGGTACACGCTCTTATGAGGGCACAGCTAAATGACAAATCAAGTCCATGGGATTAACATGACACATCTATCACTCCTGATGGGAATATCAGGAGTATCACTTTTTTGTTTTAAGGAGGAAATAACTATTTTTATATCAAGTGGATTTATGAAGTAGAAAACAGAATTCATGTGCAATTTTAAGGTAAGAGTCTTAGATTTAAGATAAAATCCTAGTAAGATTCTAATATCTTTCTCTTTCTCCCTGGCCTTTCGCTTCTCTTCATTCCTCAGCTATTTGTAAAGCCTCCTCAGACAACCCTTTTTTGTTGTCTTTGCATTCTTGCATTTCTTTTTCTTTGGGATGGTTTTGGTCACTGCCTTCTGTGACACTTCTAAATTCAGTGCTGGAGAAGACTCTCGAGAGTCCCTTGGACTGCAAGATCAAACCAGTTGATCCTAAAGGAAATCAATCCTGAATATTCATTGGAAGGACTGATGCTGAAGATAAAGCTCCAATACTTTGGCCACCTAATGCAAGGAAACAATTCATTTGGAAAAGACCCCGCTGCTGGGAAAGATTGAAGGCAAAAGGAGAAGAGGACAGCAGAGAATGAGGTGGTTAGACAGCATCACCAACTCAACAGACATGAATCTGAGCAAACTTTAGGAGATACTGAAGCACAGGGAAGCCTGGCGTGTAGCAGTCCATGGAGTCAAGGAGATTCAGACATGACTAAGCAACTGAACCACAACAAAGAAAAGATAATCTCACTTCTTCCATAAATAGCCTAGTAAATGGAGGCTTTTCTCTGAAACCTTGCAGCATCACTGTCTAGACCCCTTCAACTGGCACTTAGCAATTAAAGGCAGAAAAATAAATCTGGCAAATTATAAAACTAAAATAGTGAAAAATAGTAGCAAAAATCCCAAGAGCACCAAAGAGAGCTTATTTACTTGCTTTTAGTGAATTACTGCAAAATGTCTATACCAAGAGATTACACTGAAACAGTATAAACTTTACTGAGAACAAGTATATACATTTCTTGTGTCAGGGTTACTTACTGTAGTATAATCTATTTACACACTGTCAATCTAGTATCAGCATGTTTTCATGCTTGTACTTTTTCTTCCTAATAGCATAACTCATGGTAATCGATTAACTTATTCATTAATCAAAAATGCATTCATGAATCAGTATTTACTGTGTATATAATTACTTCTTTATAAAGCCTGTTCCAAATATATTTACATATTCCACATTCTGTTAGAATAATCAAATGTCTTTTTTTTTCCCCATAAGAACAACAAGCACTGTGCTTATGCATTTACTACTAAGTGATCATCCAACACAGTTCTGAAAATGGAAAATAAAGTAACTAAATGTTGGCCTTTTTATCAAAGTCCAAAGTGTTTTCATAGCAAATCAAACAGGGCAAAGTTACTCAACTGGTGTGAAATGTGCAGTTCAAGGTCATGAAAATAAGATTAACAATCTCCCTAGTAAGCCTTTATAAAATGAGGTTTCAATGACATTTTAGAAAATATAAAATCAAGGATTCCATCTCAAACATAAAAACTATTTTTCTAAATTCATATGTGCAATCCCAAGGACAATCATACGTCTAACAACATGATTACATTTATTTGACAAAGCAATAACCTACAAACAAGGCTCTGTTTATCTTTAAATAAGCAACTAAGCCTAACACTAATAACTAACTTTTATCGAGCATTTAATATGTGCCAGGTACTTTCCAACACCTTAATCCAGGGAGATACTGAAGGCTCTCAGTATAATGAGTAAACCAAGAACAAAAAATACATCGGAAATAAGAACTCTATTGCAAAACAAATGCAAACAGAATTTCTAGGAAAATGGTGCCAACAGGCTCCAAGACAACAACTCTACAGTAAGCCAAGTGAGCCTTGAAAACTTCCCCTGCCATACTAACTTATAATTTAGTTGCAAAGGGACTAAGGAAGGTACAAGAGAGGAAATAATCTGATGGATTTTACTGTATTGCAAGAAGCTTTACAGAGATGACAAGTATTTTTTTTCAAGGTTTATGCAAGTGTATGTATTTTTTTAAGGAAGAAGATATCAGAGTTAAATCTTCACCTTCTATAGCAATCAGTAGGGATTTTAAATTGAAAGAGAATCAAGAAATAACGGCACGAACATGTTATTTAAAAACAAGGAGTAAAACAACAAAAGAAGGAGCAAAAATTGACAGACCATAAAGTCACTATTGACAGCAGTGACTGACAATAAAGATTAGACATCAAGGTAGGGAAAGGATGGTTCAAACAAGATGAAGGACCTCTGGTTTTAACTTTAAGCCTGATGGCACAAACTCTAAGTACACTCATATAATTTGTTTAAAATCTATATATGTAAATAAATTTTAAAAGATAAATAGAAAAATGAAATAAAAGAGTCTTCAAAGTCCCCAATTTTCATTTCCCCTGTCTCTGAAATATCCAAGTAGAAGAAAGATAGATACACACAAGTTAGGAATGTTTTGCATGAGAGTCATATACTAGATAAGAGATAGGGTTAATAACATCTAAGTTGTTCAATACCAACCATGGCTCACTTCTTTATTCCATGTTCTTTTAAGTAGTCATATATATAGATATACACATATATCTATATATATATAATTTATAGGCTGGATGAAACACAAGCTGGAATCACGATTGTCAGGAGAAATATCAATAACTTCAGATATGCAGATGACACAATCATTATGGCAGACAGTGAAGAACTACTAAAGAGCCTCTTGATGAAAGTGAAAGAGGAGAGTGAAAAAGTTGACTTAAAACTCAACATTCAGAAATCTAAGATCATGGCTTCCGGTCCCATCACTTCATGGCAAATACATGGGGAAACAGTGGAAACAGTGACAGACTTTATTTTGGGGGGCTTCAAAATCACTGCAGATGGTGACTGCAGCCATGAAATTAAAAGACACTTGTTCCTTGGAAGAAAAGTTATGACAAATCTAGACAGCATATTAAAAAGCAGAGACATTACTTTACCAACAAAGGTCCATCTAGTCAAGGCTATCGTTTTTCCATGGTCACGTATGGATGTGAGAGTTGGACTATAAAGAAGGCTAAGTGCCAAAGAATTGATGCTTTTGAACTGTGGTGTTGGAGAAGACTCTTGAGAGTCCCTTGGACTGCAAGGAGATCCAACCAGTCCATCCTAAAGGAAATCAGTCCTGACTATTCATTGGAAGGACTGATGCTGAAGCTGAAACTCCAATACTTTGACCACCTGATGTGAAGAACTGACTCATTTGAAAAGACCCTGATGTTGGGAAAGATTGAAGGCAGGAAGAAAAGGGAACGACAGAGGATGAGATGATTGGATGGCATCACTGACTCAACAGACATGAGTCTGAGTAAACTCCAGGAGTTGGCGATGGATAGGGAGGCCTGGTGTGCTGCAGTCCATGGGGTCACAAAGAGTCAAGACACGACTGAGCAACTGAACTGAACTGAACTGAAAACTTATAGGAGAATATTGTATCACCTGTTTCTTTTTTTTTTTTACCATTTTTTTTTACACTTTTAAAAGCAGTATATGTATCATTTACCTTATATTCCAGGAGTTTTACTCACATTAAATGCCAATCACATGCTAGTTTGTGCTCTATACCCTCACAAAAGAAGACAGGTATTATCATCCCCACATCTGAATAAAACTGAGTGCCAATAAACTAAGTCATTTGTTCTAAGCTACTAAACAGTAAACAGTGGAGTCAGATATCGTACCCATACCTGTGCGACTCTAAATCACATTCATAACACTATTCAGTGTCATGTTTCTTAACACATTTAATAAGTATTACTGTGTACTCTCCATGTGTTAGCACACTATTCTATATGCTGGAGATAAAGTGGTAAACAAATAGACAAGCCCTTGCCCTTTACAGTAATTACATTCATGTAACAATTCAATACATATTGTAATGCCAGGTAATGATAAATATAAGGAAGGGTAGAAGCTGGAGGAGAGAAGTAATGGATCTTTTAGGTAAGGTGATGAGAATGACCTTTAAGTAGATAGATATACGACTGAATAAGGAATCAAGTCATGTGATGATCTGGAGAAAAACACAACAGGCAAAGAGAAGAAAAAAATAAAAAAAATCTTGGGCAGAATTTTGTTTATTCAAGGATGAACAAAAAGGCCATTGAAGCTAAAATGAGCAAGATAGAAATTAGTAGGATACGAAGTTAGAGAAAGGCAAGAGCTAGATCATATAGTCTTATAGTCTTCATTATTTTTCTGCTTAAAATAGACGACATTGGAGGACTTTAAGACATAGGACGAAATGATCTGATTTATATCTTTTAAAAATTTCTCTGACTACAATGTTGAGAACTGACTGAGGCATGGGTAGAAGTAAAAAGATCAAATATAAAAATGTACACAAAATTCTAGATCAGCAGCCATCGAGTATTCTAGGATCTAGTTCTATTGATTATCAACCATTTGAAATGCAGCACATCTGAACTGAAACATGCTTTAAGAATAAAATACACACCAGATTTTGAAGATAAAGGAGTGGCAAAAAGCAAAAGAATTTTTGACATTTACTATATGGTATAATGATACTATCTTAGATATAATGGATTAAATAACCTATGACTATAATTAATTTCACTTGTTTATTGTTTTAGTGTAGAAACTATAAAATTGAAAATTACAAATGTGGCTTCCATTATATTTCTTTTTGACAGTGCTGATCTGGATGGTGACAAGTAGAATTTCAAAGGTGAAAGAGGTAGGGAGCATTAGATTTGGGATTCATTTTGAAGCAGAGCCTACAAAACTTCTTGGAGGAGTAAATGTGAGGAATATAAAAGAAGAGAAATCATTTTGATTCCAAACATTTTGCCTCAGGAATTGGGTAGGTGGTGAAATATACTAAAGTGAGGAAGTTGAGGCAGAAACTTGTGTCTGAGGTGCCCTGCTGGATATCGCAACAGACATGTCAAGTCCTGGTCTCAGCATTCACAAACAAAGGGAGCCTCATTCATACAGAGAACATGTAAATGGTATCCCTGGAGTTATGCAGCATTCAGTTTAAAATCCTATCCAACAACCTCATGTCAAGTATTCTGAGTAATATAGAAAGTGAAAGTGAAGTTGTTCAGTCAAGTCCGACTCTTTGCAACCCCATGGACTGTAGCCTACCAGGCTCCTCAGTCCATGGAATTTTCCAGGCAATGTCTTCTCCAACACCACAGTTCAAAAGCATCAGTTCTTCGGCACTCAGCCTTCTTCACAGTCCAACTCTCACATCCATACATGACCACAGGAAAAACCATAGCCTTGACTAGAGGGACTTTAGTCGGCAAAGTAATGTCTCCGCTTTTGAATATACTATCTAAGGTGGTCATAACTTTTCTTCCAAGGAGTAAGCGTCTTCTAATTTCATGGTTGCAGTCACCATCTGCAGTGATTTTGGCTCCCCCCAAAAATAAAGTCTGACACTGTTTCCACTGTTTCCCCATCTATTTCCCATGAAGTGATGGGACCAAATGCCATGATCTTCGTTTTCTGAATGTTGAGCTTTAAGCCAACTTTTCGCTCTCCTCTTTCACTTTCATCAAGAGGCTTTTTAGTTCCTCTTCACTTTCTGCCATAAGGGTGGTGTCATCTGCATATGATAGCACTGTCACTATTCACATTCACTATTTGTTTTCCTATTTTGTTGCATGTTTTTTCCCTCTGAGAGGTAGTACAGTGTAGTAGTTAATAGTGCTGGTTAGATTACAATCCTAGTTTTATCATGTATGAGACATGTGATCTCTGGAAAGTTTTTTAATTCCTTTGGCCTCAGTTTCTTTATCTGTAATTTGGGGTAAATAATAATAATAATCACCCTAATATTCTTCCATACTTATTGTTTTTAGTTTTTATTATAGCATTAAAATTAAGACATTAAATTATAAGTTCACATGGTATATTTATAAATTAAATTCCAAAAATACAAATATCTTTGAGCATTACTTTACTAGCATGTGAGATGAGTGCAATTGTGCAGTAGTTTGAGCATTCTTTGGCATTGCCTTTCTTTGGGATTGTAATGAAAACTGACTTTTTCCAGTCCTGTGGCCACTGCTGAGTTTTCCAAATTTGCTGGCATATTGAGTGCGGCACTTTCACAACATCATCTTTCAAGATTTGAAATAGCTCAACTGGAATTCCATCACCTCCACTAGCTTTGCTTGTAGTGATGCTTTCTAAGGCCCACTTGACTTCTCATTCCAGGGTGTCTGGCTCTAGGTGAGTGATCACACCATCATGATTATCTAGGTCATGAAGATCTTTATGTATAGTTCTTCAGTGTATTTTGCCACCTCTTCTTAATATCATCTGCTTCTGTTAGTTCCATACCATTTCTGTCCTTTATTCAGCACATCATTGCATGAAATGTTCCCTTGGTATCTCTAATTTTCTTGAAGAGATCTCTGGTCTTTTCCATTCTATTGTTTTTCTCTATTTCTTTGCACTTATCACAAGGAAGGCTTTTTTTTTTTTTTTTTTTTTTTAGATTTTCCTTATCTCTCCTTGCTATTCTTTGAAGCTCTGCATTCAAATGTTCCTTTTGTCCTTTGCTTTTCACTTCTCATCTTTCCACAGCTATTTGTAAGGCCTCTTCAGACAGCCATTTTTCTGTTTTGCATTTCTTTTTCTTGGGGATGGTCTTGATCCCTGTCTCCAAATCTCTATCCATAGTTCATCAAGCACTCAGATCTAATCCCTTGAATCTATTTCTCTCTTTCACTATATAATCCTAAGGGATTTGATTTAGGTCATACCTGAATGGTCTAGTGGTTTTCCCTACTTTCTTCAATTTAAATCTGAATTGAGTCATAGTCTGCTCCTGGTCTTGTTTTTGCTGACTGTTAGAGCTTCTCCATCTTTGGCTGCAAAGAGTATAATCAATCTGATTTTGGTATTGAGCATCTGGTGAGGTCCATGTGTAGGGTCTTCTTTTGTGTTGTTGGAGGAGGGTGTTTTCTCTGACCAGTGCGTTCTCTTGGGAAAACTCAATTAGCCTTTGCCCTGCTTCATTCTTTACTGCAAGACCCAATTTGCCTATTATTCCAGGTGTTTCTTGACATCCTACCTTTGCATTTCAATCTTCTCTAATGAAAAGGACATCATTTTTGGGGTTTTAGTTCTAGAAGGTCTTGTAGGTCTTCATAGAACCGTTCACTTCAACTTCTTCAGCATTACTGGTCGGGGCATAGACATGGATTACCATGATATTGAATGATTTGCCTTGGAAATGAACAGAGCTCATTCTGTCTTTTTTGAGATTGCATCCATGTACTGCATTTCAGACTCTTTTGTTGACTATGATGGCTACTCCATTTCTTCTAAGGGATTGTTGCCCACTGCTGCTTCTGCTAAGTCACTTCAGTCGTGTCCGACTCTGTGTGACCCCATAGACGGCAGCCCACCAGGCTCCCCCATCCCTGGGATTCTCCAGGCAAGAATACTGGAGTGGGTCGCCATTTCCTTCTCCAATGCATGAAAGAGGAAAGTGAAAATGAAGTTGCTCAGTCTGTCCGACTGTTAGCGACCCCATGGACTGCAGCCCACCAGGCTACTTCGTCCATTGGATTTTCCAGGCAAGAGTACTGGGGTGGGGTGCCATTGCCTTCCCCCATTGTTGCCCACAGTAGTGGATATAATGGTCATCTGAGTTAAATTCAGCCATTCCAGTCCATTTTAGGTCACTGATTCCTAAAATGTCAATGTTCACTCTTGCCATCTCTTGTTTGACCATTTCCAATTTGCCTTGATTCAAGCCCTTTTCTTCTTAAAATCTCTTTGAAAGTTTTTGTTTTCTATACAATTATTAGGATTCTTTTTCTGTTTGTATAAAAAATGCCATGGAAATTTTAATAAGGATTGCATCAATCTGTAGATTGCTTTGGTCAATATGAGCATTTAAAAAATATTAGTTCTTCCAGTTAAAAAACATCTGCTATTTTTCTATTTATTTGTGTCTTCAGTTTTTTAAAACACCGTCATAGTTTTTAGTATACAGATCTCTCATCTCCTTGGTTAAATAGAATATATGGTTTTGAATGAGAAAAATGAATGAGAAATGATAGCAAGGAAGAAACTGACTAAATAAGGAACTTACCTTAAGGACAGCAGTTGATGAAAGTGAATTTTCAAAGAAAGGCAGAGCGTCTATCTGCATTGAGTTCAATGACTCTCTAAACTCCCAATCTTCATTTCCCTTTGTCCATACCCATCCTTGCAGATGATTCTTGAGACTCATGCCAGATTTTCTATATCAGAATGTTAGAACTAAAGCACCCGAGAACGTAATTTCAGTAAACACATTACATGGTTCTTACTTACACTATAATTTGAGATCCTATAATTTGAGTCTCTAATTTCTTATTTTATTTTTCCCTACCTTTCCCAATCCCATTCAGCCTGACTCTACTTCCCACTTTACCCAGCTTTAAAGAAATATTTTTTTTTGTATGAAAAGCTCTCTTGCCATTACATGTATTCAACATTTTGTCCTTTGTCCTTCTGTTTCATCCTACAATAAGTGTGATACCAATATCAGCAGCCTTGCCTTGCTCAGTCACCTGATCTTATGGATTTTGTTTGAGAACTTGCCAGTTGGGAGGGTAGAACTCACTGATAAACCATGGTCACCAATGAAGATGTATTATCAGAAAAAATTTTTGCATCCTTAACCTACTTAACCTACTTGGCTCCAGTAATTTTTAATTCAAAAGCATTTCTAGCCTCTTAAAGACACCTCCTCTTTGCCATCTTCTTGTTTGCTAAAAGTGCTATGCTTGCTAGTAACCCTGAAACTCAGACTGTCACGCTCCCTCTGCCTGGGATATGCAACCCTGTTCTTCCTTCTCTGACACTTAGCCACTTTCATTTCATGTTCACTTTAAATGTTTCCTATTTATGAAATATTTCCTGACCTCCTAAAGTAGACTTAATTGTTCTCTCCTTTGAGAAGCTATTAACATTTTTATCATAGCACTGAATTTATCATCCAACCTGGGACACTTTGGAAAGTAAAAGGATACTTGCAAAAGTGACATTATTCCAGGTTAAACTGAGACTGTGCTGAGAAAATTGGCATGTGTGGTCTTCTCCTACCAAGACCCTCATTGACATCTCCATGTTTATATTTTCCCCCCAATTCCTAGTACAGAACCTGGCATCTAGTCCCTGGTCAGTTGAGTGCACAATTAAATGAAGATTGAGTCTGTAAACACAATCAAAGGAAAAGGAAGTACAGGGCCCAAGCATACTGTGAATCAGGCTGATGAGATTTTCTGTTTCTGTCTATCCATTTTCTTGCCCTTCGCCTCTACTCTGACACATGACTCATCCTATTCATTCTGCATCATTCCACTTTTTGTTGTTTTCTCTTAAGCTGGAGGCCAGAAGTTGAAAGAGATAGTCAGAAATAGCTCTTAAATGTCAAATTAAAATATTTTTCTTTTGAGAGTTTTCATAACAGTGAATATTTTATTTTCATATTTTATTGTTCTCCTTTGCCAAATATTTTAGAAGATCAAAGATATTTCTCCCCAAACTGCTGTGTCTAACTTTTTGTTATTATTATTATTACTTTGTTTGCTTTGAAGCAAAATTGTCTAAATATATGCTGCTGATATTGGTCTCCTAATGCATTGACAACCATGCCAAGCTCAGTGAGCAATCATGAAATTACTTAAAATGTTGAAGTTCTCCCTTCTTTTTTTTGTGCTACCATACGCTCATTCACTCTAGCTTGCACTGAGTCTTGAAGGTAAAACACTGTTGTAGGTGCTAGGAATTCAGAGATGAATGAGACATAAACCCTACCAGCAATGAGCTTATGATCAAACAAAATTGTGCTTGACCACTTATATCACTCACCCTAAAATGCTTCTTTATTCTGTGCCAGCTTTATGCTTTACACACGCATATATATCCATCAACTGAAACATTTGCCAAAACTTTCCATAGGGACTAATTAGATCACATGGTAATAACATGTGCATTTGTTTAGATAAAGGCTAAGGTAATCTGACAAAAATGCTATAAACTATAGTGGCTGCTTAGTTATGAGTGGGAAGCTTAGGGGAGGGACAGCAGGGAAAGATTCCCAGGGGCACAAGGAAACTCTAGGATTATGAGTTTATTCATTATCGCGACTGCAGTGACAGTTTCACAGGCATATACATAAATTGAAACATACCAAACTGTATAGTTTAAATATGTACACATTTTTGTATGTCAATTTTATGTCAATAAAACTGCTAAAGCTTGTAGCATAGATACATGTTTATTTCCCCCTCACATATGTTTGTTCTGTATAGACTATCATGGGAATTCTACTTCTCAGATCATCAAAGCCCTAGATTCATTTCATCTTCCTGTTTCTTCGTCTCCTTAGGGTGTTGTCTTCATCTGTATGGTCAGTGTTGTTTTTCTGCTATATTTTCTGATGTACTTCATGAGAAGAATAAAAGACTACACTCCAGAGAAAGTGAGTAATCTTATATCAGAGATTATATGGAATTTGCACTTAACCCTTGTACACATACTTCTTGCCCCAAATTTAATCGTATAGCCACATCTATCTGCAAAGAAACTGGAAATATGGACCCTTGTCATGTGGCTTTGTGTCTGACTTAAACTGTAATAGAAAGAAAGAACTTGAAGTGGGATTTGGCAAGACAACTAGTCATGTGCACAGTAACTTTATTTTTGAGTGCATTCTCTACACTATGTCCTGTATTAATTGCTTTATTGTATTACTCATTTATTCCTCCCAACTCTTCTATGAGAAAGATATGATTTTGATCATATCTAAAGGATTTTATAGGGGCACTCAGTTTGCATACAGTGTAATTTCATGGTTATCTGTTCTACAGACTGTGGAATGAATGTCGCCTCTGGAGTTACGTAATGAATGATCATCACAGATGAGCCCTGTGGCCCTGTCTAGGACTTAGGGAAGTTTATGAACCTTCCCAAGTTATTTGCACAGCTGGTAAGTGGCAGAAGTGAGATCTGAAAGTGCATGGATGGCTCCAGACCTTGTGCTCTTATTTGCCTCATAAAACTGTATGTTAGCTTGTTAGGTAGTGGCAATGACTGAATGCCTTTAATTAGGCTTTGTTAGAAGAAAATTCTCACTCAAAGTTTAGATCAGTGGTTGGCAATTTTTTTCCATAAAGGTCTGGATAGTAAATATTTTAGATTTGTAGCCCATATGGTCTCTGTCACAGATACCCAACTCTATCATTATAGTGTGAAAACATCCATAGACAACATGTAAATGAATGAGAATGGCTGTATTCCAGTAAAACTGTATTTTCAAAAGCAGGCACTGAACCAAAGTTGACTCACAGGAAATATGGTTTATAATCCAAAGATTAGATAGAAATTGTAGGCCAATGCAGGATGAATTAGAGCAGGCTATTTTGGGCACTTCTTGTGTACAATGAGAATGACTTTTATCTACATGTACCACCATATGGATTTACTGCTAACTCATAGGGAAATAGGAGTTGCAGGCTGGCATCAAAGCTGTTGCCCTGAGCCATTCAACTTTGTACCAAAGAGTTTGACTCTCAAATTTTAAACTTAATTTCTATATTTGAAACATTACCAAGTAAAACCTGTAAATATCAATAAATTACTGTAAGAAATTAAACCTGCTAAGAGACTGAGATAATGTGAATTACTTTCTCTTTTCATGGGCGCTATCCCTCTCAGCACACATAGTGAGCTCGATTGCCCAATATGTCTTCAGCAGACCAATGTCTCACACTTCCTCCAGGCCACTGCTACCGGCATGGCTCCCAGTTAGGATATTCTTTCTCTCTTCTCTCCTTGATCAATCCCCATTCATCTTTTAAGGTCTGGGGGAAATGATACCTCTTCTTTGAAACTTCTGTGATTGATCCTCCTTCTGGCTTCAACAGATTATGTTTTCCTTATCTTTGCTCCTATGGATTCTTACCCTATCAGTGAATTAGCTCTACATTTTTCTGTCCTTCTGATGAAGAGTGACATCTTGACAAGTAGAGCGGTGATTGTTCATTTTCATGTCCCTTACATCTAGGACAATACCTGGCATATAGTGAAAACACACCATATGCTATGGAAAAATACATGATCATACTTAGCAATAGACTGTGATGTCTTATTGACCTAGATGCAGAGGTAATTGATAAACACTTGTTAAACAACTTCATCGATCTTATGAATTCTAGTTGAGTTGTTATTTTCTACTAAAAGGAGTTAAGGTGACTCAAAAATTAATAAGGTAAGTGATGAACCCTACTCTCTTTCTGTTTGCAAAGAAAAATTATACAAAAAGGATAAATTTTGAACATAATCACTGCAGATGGTGACTGTAGCCATGAAATTAAAAGACGTTTGCTTCTTGGAAGACAATCTATGACAAACCTAGACAGCAAAATTAAAAGAAGAGACATTACTTTGCTGACAAAAGTTGGTATAGTCAAAGCTATTGTTTTTCCAGTAGTCATATATTGATGTGAAAGTTGAACCATTAAAAAGGCTAAGTTCTGAAAAATTGATGCTTTTGAATTGTGGTGTTGAAGATCCTTAAGAGTACCTTGGACTGCAAGGAGAACAAACCAGTCACTCCAAAAGGAAATCACTCCTGAATATTCATTGGAAGGACTGATGCTGAAGCTTAAGCTTCAATACTTTGACCACCTGATGTGAAGAGCCAACTCATTAGGAAAGACCCTGATGCTGGGAAAAATTAAAGGCAAGAGGAGAAGGAGATGACAGAGGATGAGATGGTTGGATGGCATCACAGACTTAATGGACATAAGTTTGAGCAAGCTCCTGGAGATGTTGAAGGACAGGGAAGCCTGGCGTGCTGCAGTCCATGCAGTTGCAAACAGTTGGACATGACTGAGTGACTGAACAACAACAAAAAATTTTCTAATCCAATTCAAATTCTGTTGCTTCATTCATTGTTTAGATTCCATCAATGGTTTTTCATTCTCTCACCAAATGAGGATCAGAACTTTTAGCACCAAGGTTCTCAATAGAGATTCTCAAAAGGCTGCACGTTGGCATAAATTAGGGAGCCATTACAAGATGCCCTTGCTTGGGTTCCAATCCGGACCAATTAAATCAAGATCTCTGGGAGGAGAAGAGAAACATCAGAATAGTTTGATTCTCCTTAGGTGATTCCAATATATAGCCCAGGTTGAGAATCACAGAACATGAACTGTAGTTAAGGTTTTCACCCCTAGTTATTTTTCATGGTAAAAAGTGTGAATTTTAACTCTAATGAAATGGGAATCAACATGATCTTCATGTCTTAAAAAGATAGGCTGTTGTTGTGAGGTATGTAGATGGTAGAGGGGCAAGAGTGGAAGATTAGTGGTCCATTTAGGAGGCTACTGATGTAGTAAGTTCTAATGCAACACTCAATGATTCTAGAGGGGAAAATGCTTAATTCTTAGTTTCCCATTAATTCAGTTAATGAGAAGAACACATTTTCTAAGCGTTAGAGTAATTGCAGTTTGTGTGCATATACATCACATTTGTCCTACCATATATTCTTTTTTAATTATTGAAGGCCCTCAGGCACACTAACCATCAAAAGCGTCACATAATTAGGTCTGACTTGTGAACATCCACATGTGTTCTCTGAGATAGCCACTTCCTTATAAATTAGATGCACTGCCTTATAAACATTTATGGTGCATTTTAAGGCATGTAAAATTTGAAATGATTTTGAATAATCACTTTTATCTAAAACTTCAGTAGTATATACACACAAATTAAAGTTCATTAAGATGGTAAATGCCTAATGAGCAGGGAGGCAAAATAAAATCTTGTTGAATTAAGAAAGAAACATTTTTGTTACACATTTCTTTATGTTTCAGTGTTGTTATGAGACTTCAGCACATGGATGCTTGCAGCTGGTTCTCCTGATATTTAAAATCCTGTTATGATGTGTCATAGAGCTGCTTCTTGTCCTTCTCTCTAAATCTAAATGAGACTTTGTCTAATTTAAGTATCTCCAAGGGTCAGTGGATGTCCTACCCATTTATTCACCAAGCAAATATCTATTGAGTACCTACTTTGAGCGCTATCTTGCACTAGATCCTATCATTGACAAAATTAGCATAATCTTTCCCAAATGGAGTACAGAATGTAAAGGATATATAGTCTGGTAAATTCATGTTTTCAACAAATATTTGATGAGCTTCTAGATATGTTTCTAAATGGTTGAAAACCTAAAATTGAATCTAGTACATATACATAACAGTCTTCAGATAACATATGACAGGCAATTATAGCAAGTATATGAATCAGTGGTTTACAAAGTTAAAATTATTATTTATCCAGAGGTATGAATATGTCAAGTGCTGTGGAATTATAACTGAGGGAATGGTTATATCAGTTGGAGACTTTGGGGAAATCAAGGAGAAATTCATGAAGTTTAAGGCATTGGATGTGGATCCTGGAGGATGAGGTGGACTGTGCTTCCAGAAATAACTGGAGTAGCTTCTTTCTAACGCACTCATGTGGACAAATGCAGGGAGATAATTAAAATGGAACTGGATATAATTCTAATAAAAAATGTGTGACTCAAAATGCACAAAATCCTCAAAAGCTCAGTGTCCATACTTGAGAAATAAGTATAGGATAAGTGACAGTATTCTCTGATGGTCTGGCACTTTAAGGGATGCTGATATCAAAACAGTCATCCCTCAAGACAACACATGTCCAAAATCAAGAAAATTCAGCTCCTTTGCCCCTAAATTGTCACTGACATATCTGGATTTACTAACAAACAAAGTTAGTTGTTGACCATAATCTCATAATTTTCATGATGTGAGGGTTTTTTTTTTTTTTTCCAATTTTGTATACTTGTCTTTCTTTATAAGTCCCTATCAGTGTTGCATTTATTCCTTTAGGTAAGATAGTCTTATTTGTTTCTGTTCTATATAGTCAGCATCAGTGGCCTGGAGAACTATGCAGGGCTTGACTCAGTGGTGCTCAGTGCAGAGCTGATGATTGGAGCCCAGAGCATCTTCAGGTAATCGTAACTGGCACATTTTGGTAGTGTTTCTATGTATCAGCACTCTCCAGAGAATTTGAAACCCACAAACATATTCACTTCTGACCTCAGACAGGTGAGATAAATACTGTTATCACTCTCATTTTACAAAGGATATTGAGGCCCAGGTAGTTCAAATGTGTTGATCAGGGTCATATAACTAAGATAGTGTTACAATGGTGCTCAACCCCAGGTAATGAAACCAAATACTGATACTGACAATATCCTGCTTTCGTGAGTTAAGATGCTGTTCAAAGTTCCACTCATTTATCTCAGTCCAGCTTCGGGCTCCCCTTATAGGCATAAAACTTATTAACTTCTACAGTCATTCAGTCTAGATTCAGTATCTCTTAAGAATGGGACCTAAATAGGCTGGCTGTCTTTACGGCCATGAAGCTTTGAGAAGAATTTAGAACTCATCAAATAAAAGAAGCCACAGTAAATCAAACAAACTGATGGCCTGGATGGAAGCAAAGTACAGTATTCCAGTGGAATTCCACAACAGCAATTGTATGACACTCTGAAACAGAGTGATGTCAGCAAGGTGAAATGTGAGGTCTGAGACGGGGGGCACAGTGAACATAGAGACGTGATAGCAATGGAATGCTGGGAAAACAGCAGTTGTCAGAAGCCGGTAGAGCCTAGCAAGATGGGGTTTTAAAATTCTGCTCTCTGCTTCTGTGGGTCTGAAGCAACAGCTTTCCAAACTGTAGAATTGATTGCTTAGTAAGAGGACACTGAGTCACCACGGTCATACTAAAAAGGATGGCTGTGGCTTGGGAGAGAGCAGAGCTCAGCAGGATAGACTCACAGAGCCTGAGCTAGGAGGTGGACAACCTAGACTCCCAGGCTTACTGAATCATGGCAACCTGGTTGTGTGTGCAAAGGAAGCTCTTTCGGTGAACACTTCTGCTGTGCTATTTCCTCAGCTTCCATTTGCCTGGTCATCATGCAGTATGATGGTACTATATAGCAAAGCAATTTAAAACAGTGCACTCAGAGGGATGGTACGGGGAGGGAGGACAGAGGGGGGTTCAGGATGGGGAGCACATGTATACCTGTGGCAGATTCATGTTGATGTATGGCAAACTAATATAATATTGTAAAGTCATTAGCCTCCAATTAAAATTAATAAATTTATATTAAAAAATAAAACAGTGCACTGACTCCACCATTTCTGACCAATTTAAAAGAGTGTAAAGGCTTTAGAGACAACATGATTCAGAAAAGAACTTTTTTTTTTAAGGGAAATTTGTCACTAGGAAAATATTTTAGAGTCTGAAGTCAGTCTGGCAGCAGAATAATAATCAGGACATCAAAAATTCAAAGTAAATGAGGGAAATACTAGCCCATTTGTGTACTGCAATATTATTTAGCTGAGCTAATAACTGTTTAAGAGAACAGTGAGTTCAGCTTTAATTTCATATGAGATCTGAGGCTGAAGAAAAACACAGACCTGGTAAAATGTTTCTAAATCCCTGGAAAATAATATTCCATACCTTGAAACAGTTTTAAATGAAATATCAGTGAGTATGCAGTACTATACTAAAATACAATATAACTTTTTCATATGCAATAATTACATAAAGTTTTTATGTGTTTGCACAATACTACAATATTTATAAAGAAGTGTTTTTACATGTTTGCAAATATAAATGGACTACCACAAAACGTTGTTACTTAAGTGGATAAACTTGTTAGTCATATGTCCCTTAAATAATTCTGGTATTTTTCTAGTACGGCAACTATTGCAATATTTGCTTAATAGAAAATAATTATTCCTTGATAACATCTTAATAACCTTATATGGCCTCAGAGGTTAGTAGGTATTTATGTAGGCACACACGGTATTTTTAAAATACATTCACTTCTTTCTGCTGCTGCTAAGTCACTTCAGTCGTGCCCGACTCTGTGTGACCCCATAGACGGCAGCCCACCAGGCTCCCCCATCCCTGGGATTCTCCAGGCAAGAATACTGGAGTGGGTTGCCATTTCCTTCTCCAATGCATGAAAGAGAAAAGTGAAAGTGAAGTCGCTCAGTCTGTCCGACTGTTAGCGACCCCATGGACTGCAGCCCACCAGGCTTCTCCGTCCATTGGATTTTCCAGGCAAGAGCACTGGGGTGGGGTGCCATTGCCTTCCCCGTCACTTCTTTCTAGAAGTATAGAAACTTAGAACTTCCATGATTTTAAAGTTTTAGTAAATACAGTTGTGAGAAAGACACAGATTTTGGTCTCAGGGTTTACTGCATACCAAGAAATATGGATAAGAAAGCAAAAAAGTCAACATATAAGTTGGACATCCAGCATAAGTAAGGCATCTAACTCTGAGCAGATGGACTAGACATGGGTGACAAGGATATTTTAGGATCAATGTGATAAGAACTGGATGTTTTGGGTAGAAAAATAAGCTATCATTTTTGATACCTAAGTATGGAAATAGAGAAATCTGTGTATTCATGAGTTAATAATAGCCTTATTTTTCTGACCAGCATGTCACCAGTTTGAAGAAGAAGGCAACCTTCTGCCTTTGCACATCCTTGGAAGATCCTTAAGTTCTGCCACGAGGAGCTGTAGACAGTGGCAGTGGTGAGCTACATGTGAGCTGGAAAGATCCTTACCTGCTGCTTCCCACCTTTCCTCTTCCTTCTGTATTCTTCACCTGAGTTGTTATTTAGTTTGAATGTTTGTAGTAACAATATGGAGCATGGCAAGGACATGGAAACACTCAGGAATTATAACACAAACATTGGTGAACCACTGCTTACACTAAATTGGTCTATATTTTGTCTGTATACATTGTCCACAGAACAATATTTATGAATTTGAAATTGTAGCAGATAAGAATTACATATCACATTTGACTATTATCACATATATTAGTCAATCCATATGTCAGAGAAACACATAGTACTCTGCTTAAAAATTAGTTCTTCGTCTTGAAAAGAGACAATATAAAACAGAAAATGCAAGAATAAAAATAAATAGCATGAAAGCAACATTATTATTTGTTCCATTCAAGTTGTTTATAATAATAAGAAATATCAGATACCAATAATGCATGCAAAGCTATTTTGCTTTTGTACCCTAACTATTTATAATGCTACATAACTCAATAATAATGGGCAACTGGTATAAAATATTCAAATCATAAGCTTTAATAATCTTGGTCTTGTGATTAAACAAGAGAAAATTTATTTCTAAATGATATTTCTTTAAAAAATGACCAAAAGTCATGAATGCAAAGTAGACCCATCTAAAGTATAAGAGTGCCAAAACAATTTTTTCCAGGAGAAATAAGAATATATAAATGATTTAGCTGCAGTTGTTAAGAGTTATTATCTTTCAAGTCAAAGAAGTTACAAAAAATGCAAATCCAGAGGACAGAACTTTAAATAAATTAATCCAATTGAATTTAAATGATATGTTAATTATGTGTTATGTGCTCAGCACTGAGTTCATGTCAGTATCTTTCTCTGTCCTTTATTTAGATGGTTTGGTTTTAAACTTCTCCACAGTCTTACAAAAGCAGAAGAGATGTGGAGAGGCTGAATTTACTGTTTAAAGTAATAGAGAAACTCAAAATAATTGTGGACAACTATACCAAATAACAGAAAAAATATAATAGAAATGATGATGACAATAATAATGATATAAACTAGAACTTGTTAGTGATGTAGTATTTTATTCTTATGAAACTAATTACTGTAGACTTGGTAAACTCACCTGAATATTTATGCATCAAAGAAACACAAAATCTTAAAGCATTTTGAGTCTGTCATTGAAACAAAATTCCCTGGTATAAACCATTTTCTTTCTCTCATTAGTTAACACAATCTATTTTGCTGGAGCATTATGTTTGTGGTTTAGGATGCACTTTGTTGCATTAGTGGGTATTGAAAATCGGATGACTCCATTCCAATGACTAGTGGGCAAGTCCAGAAGGTTAAAAGCCTGATAGAAATGAATGGGAAACAAAACACAAAAACAGGGCAAAAAAGGTGGTTCAAGTTAATTACTCTGGGACCTGAATTTAATGAATTTAATTTTATAGTGGATCTTCCTGTCAGTGTTTCAGGAGTCCAGGCCTCATTTAAAGGCAATTGGACTCTGTATTGCTGCTTTTCCCTATGAAAATCTTGTGCTGAAATTGGTGATAACGCATTTCTTCCTGAAACCTTTTCAGAAATGAAATTTATAGTCTGACATTAACAATGAATTTCCTTTGAACCTTGAACACCTTGAGAATGGGCCAATGGTTTTAAATAAAAAATAGATGTTTTCTCATTCTTCATTAGTTAGTTTAACAAATACTTTAGTGCCTTCTCTGAGACAGGAGCTGAAGGGTCCTTGAAATTGGGTGTGGGCAAAGCCATTCTCCTGGAACTCAAGTCAGCTATTGAATCTTGATTAAGCATTCTTGTCCTGTGTTACTCCCAGGCCCATAGTGTACATGTATTTTCTCTCTATCAAGTTAAAATTCTCTCCAAGTAAATCTGAACTTTATATAATGTATTTTACTGTTGCTTGTCAGTCAACAAATTTGCTTAACATTTTTTATTTGGGAAAACACACAGACTACTCATAAAACGAAACTCATAGGGTATGGTTGCATTTTCCAAACATCAAAGGAAAATTAAACTGAATATGCCCTAAGTTGTATTCCTCACTTTATTTCTCAGGCTAATCTATAAACTCTGCTCAAAGGTAGAATAACTTACTTATGGATCAGTAACAAAGTTCAAAAAAGAGGGACATTAATGAAGCTGAAACCTCATTCTGGAAACCTCAGTAATGTTGTATATGTGAATAAAAGTAACACATTTTGTGGTGAAATGTATCAGTGAGAGGAATTGATAGATTGCATCTTTAAGTTATCATTATAAATTCCAGATGTTGTCAGATAGCATTCAATATCACTTCACTTAGAAATGTTCTGCCAGCCTATTTACTGTTACCAAATAGAATATATACACAAAATCATCAAGCACAACCATACTTTTGCCTTTAACTGGATACCATTGTTGCATCCTAAAAATAGATAGGTCCTAAAAAATACCCGAAGCATCAAAGAGCTCTCCGAATATAAACGAGATATTCAGACTGAGACAATGAAGAGATGGGCGTATCCAGATGGGACAAGTAGAGTGGTGTATGCCTGTTAATGAAGACCCTGTATGCAAGACAGCAAAAGAGACACAGATGTGTAGAGTGGACTTTTGGACTCTGAGGGAGAGGGAGAGTGAGAGGGTGGGATGATTTGGGAGAATAGCATTGAAATATGTATATTATCATGTAAGAAATGAATTGCCAGTCTATGTTCAATGCAAGATGCAAGATGCTTGTGGCTGGTGTATGGGGATGATCTGGAGGGATGATGTGGGATGGGAGGTGGGAGGGGGGGTTCATGTTTGGGAGTTCGTGTAAAAAAAAATTAATTAATTAATAAATAAATGAAAAATAAAAACCTTATTTCATATTTTGGACTGTGAATGGCCTAAGCTCAGCTATACCCCAAGAGCCTGTTACAGAAGTAAGACCAGGAGAAGTCCTTGGAACCCCTGAATTAGGTGAGGGAACTGTTTGGAAGAATAGCTTTCCTGAGGTTGCCCTGAAAAATGAGTTTGGAAACAAGAAGCTTGAGAGGTGATTCTAGTAAGTACAAGAAGGGGAGTGGGCTAGAGCACCAGATAAGGGGATAAAATCAGAAAAGCCTGTGTTCTTTTGTACATGCTTCTGTGAACACCTAGGTTCAATCCCACTGGGGATTCATAGGCAGCATTACTGAATGTGTATCAGAATTATCCAACTAAAGGGTGAAAAGGAGTGAAAAAGTTTTTCCAACTTCCCATCTGTCATTGATTTCTTGGCTGCTTGCAAGGACTTAATTAATTTTCTGGCCCTTCTGGCCTATTCTGCATATAGGCAAAGCAAACTCCCTTGGCCAACAAATAATACTAGGACTTAAGTAACTGCCGTAAGAAAACATCTTCATTTTGAGGTGATTTCTGAGGGATTTGAGCAGTGATACTATATTATTTACTATGAATGCACAGAGCTGAAATATTTGTAAAGTGTAACAGGAAAAGGATGGATTAGAGCTGGATAGACCTGGGTTTAAATCTTTATTTATTTGCTAATCAGCTATGTGACCTCGGTGAAAATTCTTTGTGGACTCAGCACATCTCTTTGTAAACATAGACAACATCTATATTAAAGAGCAGATATAAGCATTGATGGAGACGGAAAAGGCAACCCACTCCAGAATTCTTGCCTGGAGGATCCCATGGACAGAGGAGCCTGGTGGGTCATGGTCCATAGGGTTGCAGAGAGTCGCACATGACTGAAGCGACTAAGCATGCATAAGGATTAAATGGGGCTAAAGATATAAAAGTTCACATAGAGTTAGACACTTAGTGCTTAAAGACTAGAAATTTGTTGTTTATTTATTCATTCAATAAATATTTATTAAGTATGTACTATGTGCTAACCTGTGGTAGATGAGAGACACAGAGATGAATAAAACAAATGTAATAGCTCCTGTAGCTATGTTCTATCAGGAGAGACCTAACGAATAAACACACGTGTTTTCAGTTCAGTTCAGTCACTCAGTCGTGTCCAATTCTTTCTGATTCCATGGATCGCAGCATGCCAGTCCTCCCTGTCCATCACCAACTCCTGGAGTTCACTCAAACTCACGTCCATCGAGTCGATGATACCATCCAGCCATCTCATCCTCTGTCGTCCTCTTTTCCGCCTGCCCCCAATCCCTCCCAGCATCAGAGTCTTTTCCAATGAGTCAGCTCTTTGCACGAGGTGGCCAAAGTACTGGAGTTTCAGCTTTAGCATCATCCCTTCCAAAGAACGCCCAGGACTGATCTCCTTCAGAATGGACTGGTTGGATTTCCTTGCAGTCCAAGGGACTCTCAAGAGTCTTCTCCAACACCGCAGTTCAAAAGCATCAGTTCTTTGGCACTCAGCCTTCTTCACAGTCCAACTCTCACATCCATACATGACCACAGGAAAAACCATAGCCTTAACTAGATGGACCTTTGTTCGCAAAATAATGTCTCTGCTTTTGAATATGCTATCTAGGTTGGTCATAGCTTTCCTTCCAAGGAGTAAGCGTCTTCTAATTTCATGGCTGCAGTCACCATCTGCAGTGATTTTGGAGCCCCAAAAAATAAAGTCTGACACTGTTTCCACTGTTTCTCCATCCATTGCCCATGAAGTGATGGGACCAGATGCCATGATCTTCATTTTCTGAATGTTGAGCTTTAAGCCAACTTTTTCACTCTCCTCTTTCACTTTCATGAAGAGGCTTTTGAGTTCCTCTTCACTTTCTGCCATAAGGGTGGTGTCATCTGCATATCTGAGGTTATTGATATATCTCCCAGCAATCTTGATTCCATCTTGTGCTTCTTCCACCCCAGCATTTCTCATGATGTACTCTGCATAGAAGTTAAATAAGCAGGGTGACAATATACAGTCTTGACGTACTCCTTTTCCTATTTGGAACCAGTCTGTTGNTAATTTCATGGCTGCAGTCACCATCTGCAGTGATTTTGGAGCCCCAAAAAATAAAGTCTGACACTGTTTCCACTGTTTCTCCATCCATTGCCCATGAAGTGATGGGACCAGATGCCATGATCTTCATTTTCTGAATGTTGAGCTTTAAGCCAACTTTTTCACTCTCCTCTTTCACTTTCATGAAGAGGCTTTTGAGTTCCTCTTCACTTTCTGCCATAAGGGTGGTGTCATCTGCATATCTGAGGTTATTGATATATCTCCCAGCAATCTTGATTCCATCTTGTGCTTCTTCCACCCCAGCATTTCTCATGATGTACTCTGCATAGAAGTTAAATAAGCAGGGTGACAATATACAGTCTTGACGTACTCCTTTTCCTATTTGGAACCAGTCTGTTGTTCCATGTCCAGTTCTAACTGTTGCTTCCTCACCTGCATACAGATTTCTCAAGAGGGAGGTCAGGCGGTCTGATACTCCCATCTCTTTCAGAATTATCCACAGTTTACTGTGATCCCCACATCAAAGGCTTTGGCATAGTCAATAAAACAGAAATAGATATTTTTCTGGAACTCTCTTGCTTTTTCTATGATCCAGCGGATGTTGGCAATTTGATCTCTGGTTCCTCTGCCTGTTCTAAAACCAGCTTGAAGATCAGAAAGTTCACAGTTCACATATTGTTGAAGCCTGGCTTGGAGAATTTTGAGCATTATTTTACTAGCATGTGAGATGAGTGCAATTGTGTGGTAGTTTGAGCATTTTTTGGCATTGCCTTTCTTTGTGAGGAATGATGCTAAAGCTGAAACTCCAGTACTTTGGCCACCTCATGCGAAGAGTTTACTCATTGGAAAAGACTGTGATGCTGGGAGGGATTGGGGGCAGGAGGAGAAGGGGACGACAGAGGATGAGATGGCTGGATGGCATCACTGACTTGATGGACGTGAGTCTGAGTGAACTCTGGGAGTTGGTGATGGACAGGGAGGCCTGGCGTGTTGCAATTCATGGAGTCGCAAAGAGTCAGACACGATTGAGTGACTGAACTGAACTGAACACAGTCTATTTCTGGACACACCCCAAGCAATAGTCATAAGAATCACATACAAAATTAAGACAGCTATGTTTTCTTTGCCTTAGGGTGTTTCTCTAGGTTTGGCTTCTAAGGCTTAACTTAGAAAGTTTGGTCTTTGTTTTCATCTGGTTGCCCCTCTTGGTCCTTTTATTTTAAGCCTGAAAGGCTTTCATATTAACTTCTTGTTTGGACTGAATGCTTGCATTTTTTGTTCATATCTCAAGTAAACTCCTTCTCCCTTATCAGCTTCCCAACTTTTATCCACTATTGCAATCCAGACTTCCAGGATAATAACAACTATCACTGTTGTTGCTATTATTATATATGACTATGCATCATGAACTGGTCTAATTATTCAGTCCACAAATCTGTTTTTTGCTTTTATCAACACTCCTCACTCAGCAACCTCATTCGTTTTTGCCTTAGTTCCTTAACTCTTATTACTCGATATAAGCCATGAATTTGGCAACTAGATGTTAGGTTTCCTACTCTCCTTCTGCTGTATTCTGATTTCTAATTAACCTCTTAGATCAGGTGACTTGGACTTTTAGAATTCCTCACACGCTGACGGTATCATTCAGTAAGTTTCTCTAACCCCTTCTCCCTCTACTTGAGGCAGATATACACTTTGTTTCATCTAATCAACCAATCACAGTATGCATGTGAAGAGCAAATGATACTTCCCAAAGTATCATATTTGATCCAGATCATGGCTTACAGTTTTTCTCTATTCTTCTCTAGAATTGAAAGGAACCATATCAACCTCTACCAGTTTCCTTGGTGACTTAGATGGTAAAGAATCCACCTGTAACGCAGGAGACTGCCTGTAATTCAAGAGTCTTGGGTTGGATCCCTGGATCAGGAAGATCCTCTGGAGAAAGGAACGGTTACTCACTTGACTATTCTTATCTGTGCATTTCATGAACAGAGGAACATGGAAGGCTAGAGTCCATGGAGTTGCAAAGAGTCTGACACAACTGAGTGACTAACACTTTCACTACTTTGACATCAACCTCTAGCCGCTGATCTTTTCTCCAGCTTCCATCTGCTGGGCTAGTATCCAGCTGAGACTAAGCTAATGTGCTTTAGGGAAGACTTTGGTGACTGTCAACGGGAAATGTTGTGGACTTCCCTGGTAGTACAGTGGAAAAAGAATCTGCCTGCCAATACAGGGGATGATCCTTGGTCAGGGAGGGATTCCGCATGCCATAGAGCAACTGAAGCCCATGTGCCAAAGCTACTGAGCACACTGTACCTTAACTAGAGAAGCCAGCTCACCCTAGGGCGTCATGTCATAACTACTGATCCTGCATCCTGCAGCTACTGAAACTTATGCATCACTGTGGCCTGTGCACCACAAGAGAAGCCACTGCAGTGAGAAGCCATACGCTGCAACAAAGAGTAGTCCTCCTTGCCACAGAGAAAACCCACACATAGCAAGGAAGAGCCAGAACAAACACAAACACATGAATACATAGACAAGTAATTTTTTAAAATAGAAAGCTTTGTCCTTGACATTATGGGAGAGGGGGGGAAAGACAAAGATCTATGTGTCACAGTCCCAACCCCAAGGATCTTTCAATTTAATGAAAACCGAAGAGGACAAAATATTCTGAAATATTTGATGGGGTAAAGAGGAAAGTATTCCTTTCTCCTTCAGTGGTAATTATGAAGGAAGATAGTTTAAATGATCTTTGAAAAATGAGTAGGTAAGAATAATAGTTAATGTAGATGGGATGTAATGCAGTAAAATTTGAATTCAGATGACCTGACATCCTATGCCAAGCTCTTAACCACTATTTTCTAATGTCTCTGTGTGTTATTTAATAGGCAGAAGGGAAGAGGAATTTCCTCCAGGAACAGGAACAGATCAATGAAGACACACACACAAAGCACAGAGTATGTGCAGTTTGATGGA
Source organism: Oreotragus oreotragus (assembly GCA_006410675.1). Lineage (NCBI taxonomy): Eukaryota > Metazoa > Chordata > Mammalia > Artiodactyla > Bovidae > Oreotragus > Oreotragus oreotragus. The sequence goes on from SJYX01008375.1 coordinate 164,418, forward strand.
TATGAATGAGATGGTTTGAAATAACAAGAGATGAAATTTAAAACATGTTTGAAATTTATTTTTGAGGCCTTTGAGTTGTTAGATAAGAATTCTAAAAGTAATTTTATTCTTGCTCATACAGGAGTTTTATTGAGCATCTGATAGGTATAAGACATTAAGAATGTCTTAATGTCTTAACAGTTAATAAAACTGTTAAGCAAGGGGAGACTTTACTGGAGTAACTTTATTTCAATTGTTAAGAACAAAAACAAAATTTTAGAAGATTAAAGAGACTAATGGCAATCCACTCCAGTACTATTGCCTGGAAAATCCCATGGACAGAAGTGCCTGGTAGGCTACAGTCCNTGTTAAGCAAGGGGAGACTTTACTGGAGTAACTTTATTTCAATTGTTAAGAACAAAAACAAAATTTTAGAAGATTAAAGAGACTAATGGCAATCCACTCCAGTACTATTGCCTGGAAAATCCCATGGACAGAAGTGCCTGGTAGGCTACAGTCCATGGGGTCGCAAAGAGTCGGACACGACTAAGCGACTTCACTTTAAAGAGCCTAAACGGAGACAATGACATGATGTTTTCTTTAAAAATCAGTGATGATGGAAATTATAGTGTCAGACAATAGATTGAACAGACTAAAAGGAAAGAATGGAGAGGCATAAAGATTTTGAGTGTGTTTGTAAGAGGAAAAAGACTGAGAAATAAGAGAAATGTAGAAGACAGAAACTGAATAAATAAGATGAGAATGACTCAGAGAACACTTTTATAGGAGACAACAATGAATAAATATCAGATTGCAGATTTAACATATAAGATTGAACAAATAGAGTGTTTTACTTTGGAACAGGGTAAGGGAATTCCTTTACTGAGTTGGAGATGAAGATGGTAAAGACAGTAAAATTACACTTAAGAATATGAGAAATTTTGTGTGCATTTTGTTGTTTTGTGTGTATTTATTTATTTACAAAAGAAGCTAGCTCATTTGCTGAAACTGTAAAATGAAGGGATAGAATCAGAGTTTGAGGACACTTTATAATAATTGCTCTGGAGGTTGAAATAGAGTCTCAGTAAATTATGATAGAATTAACCACTGAGAATTATTTTGGGCCCAGCTTCACAACTAAGGGTAGATATGAAGAACTCACACAAAGTTTCATGAATACCACATGGACTACAAAGATAACTGAAAGAAAATGAAACCTGATGACTTGTTAGTATGTGCAGAAACATGGGGTGGTTAGGCAAGGAAATATTTTTATCGTTCAAAAGAGCTGCAGGCAAGGAAAAGTAACCTAGAAGCAAAAATAATATAATGTTTTATCACCTTGGAAAGTCAAAGGTGTGTAAGAGGGGATGGCTTTGACTTTTCTGCTTTTGAATATAGAGTGTAGGTTTTATAGGTTTGAATTGTGAAGTTTTATATCAACATTATGTGGTTCTGAAAACTAGGAATTTTTTTTTTTACAAATGCCCCAGAGTTTCCAATACTCAGCACTATTGACTAGGTAAAAAACATCGGAGTCATCACAGGATAAGAGCAAATTTCCTTTGCATTAAATACCACATCTTCTTCCTTTGCCAGTTTCTTTCATTTATCCTTCCTGTCCTTTTGCTGCTGCTAATATAAGATTCTTTATACATTTTTGTTATCCTGTGGTCACTATTGTGGAGGTTATAATTTCTTAATTTGGTATGCTTACAGTATTATTTTACTATCACAAAATACTCACATGGCTTCACTTCTGGATTCTAGATACCATCTCCAGACAGCAATATTCATAAACCATCAAAAATCATAAAATAAAAATTGAAGGAAAAGTAATGCATACATTAAAGTACAGAAGTATACATGACAGTATCAAGCCAATCTTATTGTGATTGAGAACATTGCTATGTTTTCATCTAAGGACAGTCTAAATTTAACGCTATTTCTGTGTTTGGTGCACTTTAGAAATAATCCAGAATTTCTTAAGGATAATGTCATGCAATTTTCTTTCCTTTGGATATGGATTATCAAATTATCTGGTTGACATGAAAAGAAAGAATATAAGAAGAAAATTTATTGTAAAATGAAGTAGAGCTAGACTAATTAAAAAGTAGTAGAGAAAGACAGTAAAGAATAATAGTAGACGAGATCAGGCGCGTTCAGGGTGGTATGGCCGTGGGAGGGGGGTTCATGTTTGGGAGTTCGTGTAAAAAAAAATAAATACAAAAATATATATATAATAAAAAAAATAAATAAAATAAAATATCAAGCTATAAAACAAAACAACAACAAAAAAAGAATAATAGTAGAGGTTATAATGGCAAAAAGATTACAGTGAATCAATATCTTAAAAGGTATAAGTATATGATGAATATACTAGGAGGAGCCATAAATTGTTGTCCAGAAATCCTTTGAGTTACAGACAAAAAACTTACCACTTTTAACAGTGAATTACTAAGACGAATTTTCATTCGCTATCAAGTTGATTCAACATTCTTACTAAATTTGTTTTTATTTCTAGACCTCTGATCAGTCCAATTGGACTTAATGTTCCTTTTTTAATAAAAATTATCTACACTAGAACTCATTACTATTAAACTTAATGTTCTCTTTTAATAATAATTACTTTTTATTTCTGCTTTAAAATTGTAAAATGTAATTAATAAATAATAACTTATCTACAAGCAACATTCGGGGAAGGCAATGGTACCCCACCCCAGTACTCTTGCCTGGAAACTCCAATGGACGGAGTAGCCTGGTGGTCTGCAGTCCATGGGGTCGCTAACAGTCGGACAGACTGAGTGACTTCACTTTCACTTTTCTCTTTCATGCATTGGAGAAGGAAATGGCAACCCACTCCAGTGTTCTTGCCTGGAGAATCCCAGGGACGGGGGAGCCTGGTGGGCTGTCATCTGTGGGGTTGCACAGAGTTAGACATGACTGAAGTGACTTAGCAGCAGCAGCAGCACAAGCAACATTTTCAAAACTAAATATAATGATATACACATAAATTTCTGGATTTTAAAGAAAGTACAACATTGTAAAGTAATTAACCTTGAATTAAAATAAATAAATTTATATTAAAAAAATAAAGAAAGTTTGTGTTTTGCCTTATTTCAGAAAATTACACCACCAATGAAAATATTACTCATAGTATTTGAGAAGGCAATGAGACTGCAGCAATCTGCTTTGGAAGTCACACATTCAGGCATTTTCAGTTCAGTTCAGTTTAGTCATTCAGTCATGTCTGAGTCTTTGCAACCTCATGGACTGCAGCACACCAGGCCTCCCTGTCCATCACCAACTCCCAGAGTTTATTCAGTCTCACGTCCATTGAGACAGTGATGCCATCCAACCATTTCACCCTCTGTCGCCCCCTTCTACTCCTGCTTTCAATCTTTCCCAGCATCAGGGTCTTTTAAAATGAGTTAGTTCTTCACATTAGGTGGCCAAAGTATTGGAATTTCAGCTTCAGCATCAGTCCTTCCAATGAATATTCAGGACTGATTTCCTTCAGGGCTGGATCTCCTTGCAGTCCAAGGGATTCTCAAGAGTCTTCTCCAACACCACAATTCAAAAGGATCAATTTTTTGGCACTCAGATTTCTTTATAGTCCAGCTCTCACATCCATACATACATGACCACTGGAAAAACCATAGCTTTGACTAGATGGACCTTTGTTGGAAAAGTAATGTCTTTGCTTTTTAATATGCTGTCCAGTTTGGTCATAGCTTTTCTTTCAAGGAGCAAGTGTCTTTTAACTTATTTCATGGCTGCAGTGACCATCTCCAGTGATTTTGGAGCCCCCCAAATTAAAGTCTTTCACTGTTTTCATTGTTTCCCTATCTATTTGCCATGAAGTGATGGGACCACATGCCATGATCTTTGTTTTCTGAATGTTAAGTTTTAAGCCAAGCTTTTCACTCTCCTCTTTTACTTTCAACAAGAGGCTCTTTAGTTCCTCTTTGCTTTCTGCCATAAGGTCAGTGTCATATGTTTATTTGAGGTTACTGATACTTCTCTCAAAAATCTTGATTCCGGCTTGTGCTTCATCCAGCCTGGCATTTCACATGATATATTCTGCATACAATTTAAATTAGCCAGGTGACAATATACAAGCTTGACATACTCCTTTCCCTGTTTACAGCCAGTCTGTTGATCCATGTCCAGTTCTAACTGTTGCTTCTTGACCTGAATAGAAATTTCTCAGGAGGTAGATAAGGTGATCTGGTATTTCCATCTATTTAAGAATTTTCCACAGTTTACTGTGATCTATACAGTCAAAGGCAAAAGTGGAAGTTTTTTCTGGAATTCCCTTGGTTTTTTGATGATCCAACAGATGATCCTCCTCCTTCCTTAGGAGTCCTTACAAACAGCTGAGGAAAGAAGAGAAGCCAAAGGTAAAGGAGAAAAGGAGAGATTTACCCATCTGAATTCAGAGTTCCAAAGAATAGCATAGAGAGGTAAGAAAGCCTTCCTCAGTGATCAGTGCAAAAAAAAAAAAAAAAAAAAAAGGGGAAAACAATAGAACAGAGAGATTAGAGATCTTTTTAAAAAAAGTTAGAGATACCAAGGGAACATTTCATGCAAAATGGGCACAATAAAGGGCAGAAACTATATAGACCTAATAGATGCAGAAGACATTAAGAAGAGGTGGTAAGAATACACAGAATAACTACAAAAATGATGATCATAACCCAGATAACCATGATGTTATGATCACTCACCTAGAGCCAGACATCTTGGAATGCAAAGTCAAGTGGGCCTTAGGAAGCAGTAGTACAAACAAAGCTAGTGGAGGGGATGGAAATCTATTTAAGCTTTGGAGAAAATTTTTTTCAGTTGCAGTTTTTATTTCTTTTATAAACTACGGCCTCTGCTTTGACCTTTTTATACTTCTGGTGCTTTCTTTTATATTTATTTTCCTTTTTTCTCTCTTTTTTTAATTTAAAATTTTTTAAGTCATTAAGAATTTTTCTACATTTATTCCTTTGTGTGCTTTTCCCACTGTCCTTTTCCCCTTTCAGTAAATCTTTAATGTATACAAATCTTCTTTATCTATGTCTATTTAACTGTGCACTGCTATTCTTTCTTTTTTTTCTTGTCCTCACTGTATTTGTTAGTTTGTCATGTTTTCTTTGCTTTTTTCTCAACGAAAACAAGTTGTCACCTTGTTTTACTTTTGTTTTCCAATCTCTGGTTTAGTTAGTTTTGTTCTTAACTGGTGGATGTCATTTTTGGTTTCCTTTGTTCACCAGGTCAATCTAATCTATTATGTTTTATTTATTTGTTCATTTTTCAACTGTTTTGATTTTTACTTATGGATGTATATGTATGCATGTATATTTCATTATTTTAGTTATTGCCTGATTTTGTAATTGCCATTTGTCTGGGAGTGTGTCTTTTGTTTCTTATTTTTGGGTATTTGCTTTAATCCGATTTAATGCCCAACACACCACCTGTGTAATTTTTGTTTCTGGCCCAAAATAAAGTCCTGAGCATTTGGAGTGGGAATGCTGACTCCAAGACCTTAACCTACCAGAGAACTCCTAACCCTATGGAGTATCAAAGGGTGAGAACCCCCACAAAGGCAACCACTTATATATAAGATCGGGCATCACCTAATTGCCAGTAGCACCCTGTGCAAGATGCCTCATCCAAACAACAAAGAAGATAAAAATACAAACCCAATATTCAGCATACAGGATTGCCACCTCAGTCAGCCAAGCCCACAGAAGAAAACACACAAGCAAACTTCACCTTCTTCCACGAGAACACAAGCACACATCACACTGTACATGAAGCTTACACAAACCAATGGACAAACCTTATGAGGGCACAAACCAAAATGAAGAAAAAGTTCAATCCTGAAGCCCATTAAAAGTAGATCTCAAACACAACAAGTTAAAAAAATATATAATGAAAAGGGAGAGACACACTGCACAAATGAAGGAAAAATTTAGAAACACACAAGTCCCAATAAATGAAAAGGATATAGGCAAACTATCTGAAAAAGGAATTCAGAATAATGACAGCAAAGATGATCCAATAGCTTGAAAACAGAATGGAGAAAATGCAAGAATCAATTTAAAAAGACCTAGAAGTATTAAAGAATAAACATACAGAGACAATCAACACAATTACTGAAATAAAAAATACTCTAGAAGGAATCAATACAAGAATATCTGAAGCAGAATAGATCAGTGAGCTGGAAGATAAAATGGTGGAAATAATTGCTGAAGAGCAGAATAAAGTAAAAAGAATCAAAATAACTGAAGACAGTCCCAGAGCCCTCTGGGACAATATTAAATGCATCAACAGTCAAATTCTAGGGGTCCTAGATGAGGAAGAGAAAGAGAAAAGATATTTGAAATTTTTGAAGAGATTGTAGTTGAAAATTTCCCCAATATGGGAAAGGAAATAGTCAATCACGTCCAAGAAGTACAGAGTCCCATACAAGACAAACCCAAGGAGAAACAGGCCAAGGCACATACTAATCAAACGAACAAAGATTAAAAAGAAAGAAAGAAAATTAAAAGCAGCAAAGAAAAGCAAGTAAAATACAAGGGAAATGCCGTATGTTTAACTGCTGATCTTTCACCAGAAACTCTGCACGCCAGAAGAGAATGACAGGATATATTTAAAGTACTTAAAGGGAAAATTCTACAACCAAGATTACTCTACCCAGCAAGGATATCCTTCAGAATTGATGGAGAAATTGAAAGCTTTACAGAGAAACAAAAGAGAATAGAATACCATCAAGCCAGCTTTACCACAAACGTTCATGGGACTTATATAGCCAGGAAATACAGTTCAGTCGCTCAGTCGTGTCCGACTCTTTGCGACCCCATGAATCGCAGCATGCCAGGCCTCCTTGATCATAACTTTTCTTCCAAGGAGCAAGCATCTTTTAATTTCATGGCTGCAGTCACCATCTGGAGTGAATTTGGAGCCCCCAAAATAAAGTCTGTCACTGTTTCCATTGTTTACCTATTTGCCATGAAGTGACAGGGCCAGATGTCATGATCTTAGTTTTCTGAATGTTTAGTTTTAAGCCAACTTTTTTTACTCTTTTCTTTCACTTTCCACAATAGGCTTTTAGTTCTTCTTCACTGTCTGTCATAAGGGTAGCCAGAATGGCTACCATCACAATGTCTACAGACAATAAATGCTGGAAAAGATGTGGAGAAAAGGGAATCCTCTTGCACTAATGAGGGGAATATAAATTGATACAACCACTATGAAAGACAATGTGGAGATTCTTTAAAAAACTAGGAATAAATCCACCATATGATCCTACAATCCCACTCCTAGACATTAACCTGAGGAAACCAAAATTGAAAAATACCCATGTATCCCAATTTTCTTTGCAACATTATTTACAATTGGTAGAACATGGAAGCAACCTAGATGTCCTTCAACAGATGATGAATAAAGAAGCTGTGGTACATATATGCAATGGACTATTACTCAACCATAGAAACGAACTCATTTGAGTCAGTTTGAATGAGGTGGATGAACCTAGAGCCTACTGTGACATAGTAAACTAAGTCATAAAGAGAAAGATAAATATAACATACTAATACATAAATATGGAATCTAGAAAGGTGGTGCCAATGAGTTTATTTGCAGTGTAGCAATGGAGAAGCAGACATAGAGAACAGACTTATGAATATCATGGGGAGACGGGAAGAACAGGTGAGATGTATGGAAAGAGTAACATGGAAACTTTTTTACATTACCATAGGTAACAGGAATTTGCTGTATGACCTAGGAAACTCAAACAGGGGCTCTGTATCAACTTAGAGGGGTGGGGTGGGGAGGGAGATGAGAGGGAGGTTCAAGAGGGAAGGGACATATGTACACATATGGCTGATTATTGCTGAAGTTTGACAGAAAACAACAAAATTCTGTAATTTTCCTTCAATTAAAAAATAAATCAGTTTTAGAAAAGAAATAGATATCATTTCATTTATGTTTTATTTGTTCTGCTTAGTTGCTGCTATTTCAATATTTTATAACATCTTTGAAAGATCTTTTGAAAACCTTTTTTTTTTTTTTAAGCTCTTTTTAAAAGAGCTTTGGACTTCCTGAGTAACTTAATAAACACTGATGAGATATATTGTGGTGGAATAAGTACTACACTAGCAGCCAAAATCTAGAGTTCTACTCCAATGCTTCTTATTGCTGATTCACTCACTGGTCATGTTACCTTGAGCAAGACACGATCTTTTGTGGTGTTAAGTATAATGTGTATTATTATNATATTGTGGTGGAATAAGTACTACACTAGCAGCCAAAATCTAGAGTTCTACTCCAATGCTTCTTATTGCTGATTCACTCACTGGTCATGTTACCTTGAGCAAGACACGATCTTTTGTGGTGTTAAGTATAATGTGTATTATTATTATATATGGACTTCCCTGGTGGTTCAGTGTTAAAAGAACCTGCCTGCAATGCAGGAGACACAGGTTTGATCTCTGGGTTGGGAAGATCCCCTTGGAAGGAAATAGATACTCACTCCAGCATTCTTGCTTGGAAAATCCCATGGACAGAGGAGTCTGGTGGGTCCATGGGATTGTGAGAGTTGGACATGACTTAGTGACTAAACAGCAACACTATAATTATATATATAACAAAAATATGATATACACAATATTACATATTAGATAGAGTGGTTGCCCCTGTTTCCTGACATAGAGTTCCTAAAATGCTTGTAATTTCCTGAGTGATAGGGTGCTAAAAACATCTTTTTTTCTAATATGCATTTTCTAAAGCTGATTTCTGCTGTAAGAGCTTTTAAGATCCTTGGAGTCTCCAGAGTGATGAGTGTATTTTCATATGCTAATGAGATCAGTGGTGTCTGATGGCTTTAGTAACTTCAGATGTGGCTGGTCAGCAGAAAGACAAAGCCAAGATTAGAGTTTGAAACTTTCAGCCCCATCATACATCCCTTGGGGAGAGGAGAGGAACACGATATTGAGTTTATAAGCTATCTTGTCTGTGAAGAAGCATTCATAAGAAAAATCCTAAACTATGAGGTTTGGAGATCTTCTGGATTGGCAAACATATCCATGTGTTCTTGCCAGAAGTTCTTGCCTTCAAAACCCTTTTGGACCTCAAATATGTCAGTCTTCATCTGGCTGTTCATCTATATTCTTCAGAGTAAACCTTTTTCTTTAAATTTTGTGAGCCATTATAGCAAAGACTTAAATCTGAGGATGAATTATGGGAACTTCAGATTTGTAGCCAGTTGGTGAGATGTACAGCTGATACATGGGACTTGCTGGTGGTGTCTGAAATAAAGAGGATGCTGGGAGGGAGGGGTAGTATTATTGGATTGTGCCCTTAATCTGTGGAGCTTGTGCTAATTTCACATAGTGTCAAAATGTAATTATAAGCCATCCAGTTGTTGTTGATAGGGTTGGAGAACTAGTCAGAGTGGGAGAACTCCCACTTTTGGTGTCAGAAGTGCTCTGTGGGTAGAGGAAAACAGACATTTCATTTTAATCTTTGAGCCTGGTTTTGATCACTTATATAAAGGGAAGCACAACACCCACATAAATTCCTAAAGAATTTCTTCCAAGATGGGTGGGAAAATAGTTGCAAAGATACTCTGAAAACTGACATGTTGGACAAACTTAAGGGATTATTATTATACATACCGTTGTTTTTGTGGGGGAAAGCCTTCCAAGTTCTAAATAGCATTTATGCAAATAAACTTGAGAAAACAACCCGTCTGTATAATGAGAATGTCTCATATTTAGGAGTCATGTTTATACAGATAAAATTGTCTGAAGTAGTTCATGCACAGGTCCTGATAAGGAAGTTGACATGGAAATACTTTTTACTCTGGTTAAATTTAAAAGTTTTCATGTGGATTAATTTTCAAATTAGTCTCATGCAATTGAAACAGAGAAGATAGAAGAAAGAGAATTCAAAGTCTGCTAGTCCAAAGATTTGACTTCAGTATCTTAAGGATAGCGCTGAGTATACAATAGGAAATTAATAAGCATCTTTCATGAAAGGCAGAACAAGTTTAAAGTTGCAACACTATAGAGCCACAGGAAATCTAATACAAAGTACAAAACAAGCTATTGATTTTTCAGTTAGCTGAGCAACAACAAAAAAAATGAAGCAATTAGGCACAGCGAACTCTCAAGACAGCCTTAAATACAGACAAATCAATGCAAATATTTGTTATTCCTCACTGTCCTCATTTTCTGAAAAACAAAACAAAACATTTTTAAGTGTTCATGCATATGATGTGCTGTGCATACCATGGATAAATTTCAGGTATTATTCAGTAATGAACCCCTCAAAATGCAACTATCCTGGTAAAATGAGCAGGATAAGCTTTGTTTAGTTCTGGGATAATCTGTGTTAGGTCATTTGTGAAAACCAGTTTTTATCAATCTGAGCTAAAATTTTAAATACTTTTGATGTGAAACATAAAATGTAAGTCTGATTATCTACTCACTCTCAAAAATACAGAGGTCAGTTGGCTGTAAGATAGTTTCAGAGAGCAACATATTAGCAATATTGGTCAAAATATATGTTAATTGTCCAGTATTATGACTGTGATCATCATTATCATTATCATAATTAATTACCATCTAATCAATCATCATTATCATTATCATAATTAATTACCATCTAATCAATGAAGCAATATGTTGTTGTTCTTTGTTATGCTAATAGACCTATTGTCTGAAAATCCAATATTAGTTTACAGAAAGATAATTAATATGTAAACTTTGGAGATAATTTATTTTAATAGGTACAAATTGAAGTGGTGCTGGAAGTCAAAAAGGATAATAAAATTTTAAAATTTAGCTTGTGTAGACCCACTCTTCCCAAGGACTACTCATCTCTTAGATGGTTTCCTTTTAAGTATTCAATCCCTTCTCTCTCTATCCACACATGAAACATTAATATTCAGTTTCAGTGTCTCATATTCTTCCTCTATATAATTTATTTAATGAGTTCCCGTTAATTAATTTCCATTTATATTTTGATGATGCCAAAATGTCTGGATCCATGCCAGGAATCTCTCAAAATCAGGATATTTCATTGGCTAGTGTTACTCTATACATCTTTCCTTTATGTGGATTGAACACATTTGCCTCTCCTACCTTGCCTTCTTAGAAATAACAAAGAGGTATTTTAAAACAGAATTGATCTATATTAGTGTGGAAAAATAAGAAAACAGAGTCTTTGAGAAATTGTTGAAAGACTCTAGGCGGACAGCTTGAAATTTACAGAGTGATAACTACTCTAGTGAATTGTTGAAAAAGGCAAGGAAGATTCTGTTCAAAGGCAAAAAATAAAAAGGAAAGAAGAAGGTCCAGCAACAATCTATATGATGATTTATTGAAGAATTCAATTAAGAATTGATGGTATAACTGGGCCTTTTTATCTCTTTTTCTGAATCACCAATCTCACCTTCCATGCTTGAGTCAAATGGTGAGCTTCATTTACATTCATACAGAGACAGTGGCATAATTCTTGGCACTGAAGGAAGAATGAGAAATCCTTAGGGAAGATGGGCTAGTTGCATGGCTCTGTCACTTCAGTCATGTCTGACTCTTTGCGACTGTATGGACTGCAGCTTATGAGGCTCATCTGTCCATGGGATTCTCCAGGCAAGAATATTGGAGAGGGTTACCATTTCCTTCTCCGATTCCATCCCTTCTGCATAAAAACTGAAAACTGAAAGCAGGCTGTAGTAAACAGACACAATATCCTTGAAATAATAGAGAATCTTATAGTCATTAATTACTATAGAAAACCAGCATGTCAAAATGACTATAAGACTTTGAGCAAGCTCTGGGAGATGGTGAAGGACAGGGAAGCCTGGCATGCAGCAGTCCATGAGGTCACAAAGAGTCAGCCATTGGACACGACTGAGTGAGTGAACAACAATAAGAACAACCTAAGGCAATCTACAGATGCAACACAAATCCTATCACCAATGGCATTTTTCATAGAACTAGAACAAAATAATCTCAAATTTGTATGGAGACACAAAAGACTCTGGATATTGAAAGCAATCTTGAGAAAGAAAAACAGAGCTGGAGGAATCAGGTTCAGACTATACTACAAAGCTAGAGTCATCAGACAGTATGATATTGTCACAAAAACAGAAATGTAGGTCAATGGAACAAGACAGAAAACCCAGAAATAAACCCATGCACCTCTCTCTTCTCCAGGTGAGGGGAAGGGAAATAAAACGCTCCCTTCTTCAGGGGATATTATCCCTGGATCGAACCCCGGTCTTCTGCATTGCGAATGAATTCTTTACCATTTGAACCACCAGGGAAGCCTTATAGTTAATTATTCTATGACAAAGGAGGCAAGACTACTGAATATTGGAAAAACAGTCAATAAATGGTGCTGGGAAAACTGGACAGCTGTCCCAGCTGTGTGGGCAGTGATAAAAATAATCTGCCTGCAATGCAGGAGACACAAGAGATGTGGATACTATCCCTGGGTCAGGAAGATTCCTTGGAAGAGGAAATGGTAACCCACTCCAGTATTTCTGCTTAAAAAAATCCTATGAACATAGGAGCCTAGTGGGCTACAGTCCATACGGCTGCAAAGCGTCAGACACAACTGAGTGACTGAGCACACACATGTAAAATAGGTGAAAATGGATTAAAGACCTGCATGTGAGACTGGACACTATAAAACTCCTAGAAGAAAACATAGACAGAACATTCTTTGACATAAACCACAGCAATCTTTTTTGATCTCTCTCCTAGAATAATAGAAATAAAAACAAAAATACACAAATAGGACTCACTTAAACGGAAAAGTTTTTTTTTTTTTTTTCAAAGCAAAGGAAACATTAAACGAAACTAAAAGCAGCCTCACAGATTGGAAGAAAATATTTGCAAATGATGTGACCCACCAAGGAATAATCTCCAAAATTTACAAACAGCTCATAATGCTTAACAGCATCAAAATAAACAAACTGATCGACAAATAGGTAGAAAATCTAAATAGACATTTCTCCAAAGAAGACATACAGATGACCAAGAGGTACACAAAGAGATGTTAAAAACTGCTTATCATTCAGTTCAGTTCAGTACAGACGCTCAGGTGTGTCTGACGTTTTGTGTCCCCACGGACTGCAGCACACCAGGCTTCCCTGTCCATCACCTACTCCTGAAGTTTACTCAGTCTTGTCCATTGAGTCAATGATACCATCCAACCATCTCATCCTCTATCTCTGTCGTGCCCTTCTCCTCCTGCCTTCAATCGTTCCCAGAATCAAGGTCTTTCCCAATGAGTGAGTTCTTCACATCAGGTGCCTAAAGCATTAAAGTTTCAGCTTCACCAAAAGTCCTCCCAATAAATATTCAGGACTGATTTCTTTTAGGATTGACTGGCTTGCTCTCCTTGCAGTGGAAGGGACTGTCAAGAGCCTTCTCCAGCAACACAGGTCAAAAGCATCGATTCTTCCAAGCTCAGCTTTCTCTATGGTCCCAGTCTTACATCCATACCTGCCTAGTGGAAAAACCATAGCTCTGACTAAACAGAACTTTGTTGGCAAAGTAATGTCTCTGCTTTTTAATGTGGTTATAGCTTTTCTTCCAAGGAGCAAGCATCTTTTAATTTCATGGCTGCAGTCAACATCTGCAGTGATTTTGGNTCCATACCTGCCTAGTGGAAAAACCATAGCTCTGACTAAACAGAACTTTGTTGGCAAAGTAATGTCTCTGCTTTTTAATGTGGTTATAGCTTTTCTTCCAAGGAGCAAGCATCTTTTAATTTCATGGCTGCAGTCAACATCTGCAGTGATTTTGGAGCCAAAAAAATAGTCTCTCACTGTTTCCATTGTTTTCCCATTTATTTGCGATGAAATGGTGAGACCAGATGCCATGGTCTTAGTTTTCTGAATGTTGATTTTTAAGTCAACTTTTTCACTCTGCTCTTTTCATTTTCATCAAGAGCTCTTCAGTTCTTCACTTGCTGCCATAAGGGTAGTGTCATCTGTATATCTGACATTATTGATATTTCTCCTGGCAATCTTGATTCCAGCTTGTGCTTCATCCAGCCTGGTATTTTGTATGATATACTTTGCATATAAATTAAATAAGCAAGGTGACAATATACAGTCTTGATGTATTTATTTCCCAACTTTGAACCAATCCATAGTTCCATGTCTGGTTCTAACTGTTGTTCCTTGATTTACATAGAGATTTCTCAGGAGGCTAGTAAGGTGGTCTGGTACTTCCATCTCTTTTAAGAATTTTCCAGTTGGTTGTGACCACAGTAAAAGAATTAGGCTTAGTCAATAAAGCAAAAGTAGATGTTTTTCTGGAACTCCCTTACTTTTTCAATGACTCAACGTATGTTGACAATTTGATCTCTTATTCCACTGCCTTTTCTAAATCCAGCCTGAACATTTGGAATTTCATAGTTCATGTACTGTTGAAGCCTGGTTTGGAGAATTTTGAGCATTACTTCGCTAGCATGAGTCAGTCAGTCAGTTCAGTCACTCAGTCGTATCTGACTCTGTGACCCCATAAATCACAGCAGGCCAGGCCTCCCTGTCCATCACCAACTCCTGGAGTTCACTCAAACTCACGTCCATTGAGTCAGTGATGCCATCCAGCCATCTCATCCTCTGTCATCCCCTTCTCCTCCTGCCCCCAATCCCTCCCAGCATCAGGGTCTTTTCCAATGAATCAAATCTTCGCATGAGGTGGCCAAAGTATTGGAGTTTCAGCTTTAGCATCAGTCCTTCCAATGAACACCCAGGACTGATCTCCTTTAGGATGGACTAGTAGGATCTCCTTACAGTCCAAGGGACTCTCAAGAGTCTTCTCCAAAACCACAGTTCAAAAGCATCAATTCTTCGGTGCTCAGGTTTCTTCACAGTCCAACTCTCACATCCGTACATGACTACTGCAGAAACCATAGCCTTGACTAGATGGACCTTTGTTGGCAAAGTAATATCTCTGCTTTTTTATATGCTATCTAGGTTGATCATAACTTTCCTTCCAAGGAGTAAGCATAAGAGATGAGTGCAAATGTTTAGTAGTTTGAATATTTTTTTGGCATTGTCTTTCTTTGGGATTAGAATGAAAACTGATCTTTTTCAGTTCTGTGGCCAACGCTGAGTTTTCTCAATTTGCTGGCATATTGATTGCAGCACTTTAACAGCAACACCTTTTAGGATTTGAACAGCTCAACTGGAAATCCATCACCTCCACTAGCTTTGCTCATAGTGATGCTTCCTAAGGGCCAACTGACTTTGCATTCCAGTATGTCTAGCTCTAGGTGAGTGTGAGCATAACATCGTGGTTTCTGGGTCTTGATGATTTTTTGGTATAGTTTTTCTGTGTATTCTTGCCAACTCTTCTTAGTATCTTTTGCTTCTGTTAGGTTCATACCACTTATATTCTTTATTGTGCCCATCTTTGCATGAAATGTTCTCTTGATATCTGTAATTTTCTTGATAAGATCTCTAGTCGTTCCCATTCTGCTGTTTTCCTCTATTTCTTTGCATCGAACACTGAGGAATGCTATCTTGTCTCTCCTTGCTAATCTTTGAAACTGCATTCAGATAGATATATCTTTCCTTTTCTCCTTTGCCCTTAGTTTCTCTTTTTTTCTCAGCTACTTTTAAGGCCTCCTCAGACAATCATTTTGCCTTTTTGCATTTCTTTTTCTTAGGGATGGTCTTGATTATTGCCTGTGTACAATATCATGAACCTCTGTCCATGGTTCTTCAGGCACTCTGTCTTTCAGATTCAACCCTTTGAATCTATTTGTCACTTCCACTGCTCAATGGTAAGGGATTTTATTTAGATCATACCTGTATGGTCTAGTGATTTTCCCCACTTTCTTAAATTTAAGTCTGAATTTGGCAATAAGGAGTTCATGATCTGTGCTACAGTCAGCTTCCTGTCTTGTTTTTGCTGACTGTATAGAGCTTCTCCATCTTTGGCTGCAAATAATATAATCAATCTGATTTTGGTATTGACCATCTGGTGATGTCTATGTGTAACATCTTCTCTTGTGTTTTTGGGAGAGGGTGTTTGCTATGACTAATGCGTTCTCTTGGCAAAACTCTGTCAGCCTTTGTCCTACTTCATTTTTTACACCAAGACCAAATTTGCCTGTTACTCCTGGTGTCTCTTGACTTCCTATTTTTACATTCCAGTCCTCTATGATGAAAAGGACATCTTTTTTGCATCTTAGTTCTAGAAGGTCTTGTAGATCTTCATAGAACTGTTCAACTTCAGCTTCTTCAGAGTTAATGGTTGGGGTATCAGTTCAGAGCAGTCGCTCAGTAGTGTCCGATTCTTTGCGACCCCATGAATCGCAGCACGCCAGGCCTCCCTGTTCATCACCAACTCCAGGAGTTCACTCAGATTCATGTCCATTGAGTCAGTGATGCCATCCAGCCATCTCATCCTCTGTTGTCACCTTCTCCTCCTGCCCCCAATCCCTCCCAGCATCAAAGTCTTTTCCAATGAGTCATCTCTTCACATGAGGTAGTCAAAGTACTGGAGTTTCAGCTTTAGCATCATTCCTTCCAAAGACATCCCGGGGCTGATCTCCTTCAGAATGGACTAGTTGGATCTCCTTGCAGTCCAAGGGACTGTCAAAAGTCCTCTCCAACACCACAGTTCAAAAACATCAATTCTTCGGCATTCAGCCTTCTTCACAGTCCAACTCTCACATCCATACATGACTACTAGAAAAACCATAGCCTTGACTAGATGGACCTTAGTCAGCAAAGTAATGTCTCTGCTTTTGAATATGCTATCTAGGTTGGTCATAACTATTCTTCCAAGGAGTAAGCGTCTTTTAATTTCTTGGCTGCAGTCACNGGTTGGATCTCCTTGCAGTCCAAGGGACTCTCAAGAGTCTTCTCCAACACCACAGTTCAAAAGCATCAATTCTTCGGCGCTCAGCTTTCTTCACAGTCCAACTCTCACATCCATACATGACCACAGGAAAAACCATAGCCTTGACTAGGCGGACCTTAGTCGGCAAAGTAATGTCTCTGCTTTTGAATATACTATCCAGGTTGGTCATAACTTTTCTTCCAAGGAGTAAGTGTCTTCTAATTTCATGGCTGCAGTCACTATCTGCAGGGATTTTGGAGCCCCAAAAAATAAAGTCTGACACTGTTTCCACTGTTTCCCCATCTATTTCCCATGAAGTGATGGGACCGGATGCCATGATCTTCCCTGATATTTTAGGAAACACCATTCAACCAGATGCCTTCGCTGGGGAATTATTGCAAACATTTAAAAAAGAATTTATGCCAATTATTCACAAATTCTTACCCTCTCAAAAAACAGAAGAGGAAGGAGCACATTTCATTTCATTCTAAGAGGCTAGTAGTAACTTGATACCAAAACCAAAGACAACAAAATAAATCTATAGACCAACATCAAAATACTAGTGATCTGAATCCAGCCTTATATTAAAGTATTATATACATCATGACCAAGTTGAATTATCCTAGGAAAGCAAAGTTTAACATAAAAAGTAATTGATGTAGTACGTCAAATCAATAGAATACAGGGCAAAAACTACATGATCATCTCAATAAATGGAGAAAAAGCAGTTAAGGTTCAGCAACCTTTCTTGATTCAACAAATTCAGAACAGAAGGAATGGCTTCAATCTTATAAAGATTATCTACAAAACTCTTACACCTAACAATGTACTTAAAGCTTTCTTTCTAAGATTAGGAGCAAGGCAAATATGTCTTTTCTTTCTCCATCTACTCAACATTGTGCTGGAGGCTCTAGCCAATGCACATCACCAAGAAAAAGAGAAAAAAGGGTCACAATTACTAAGGAATTGTAAAATTTCCTCCACTTGTAGATTATATGCTATACTCTATGGAAAATCTAAGGACTACATTAAAAAACTACTAATATTACGACTAACAAGTTCAGTATGACAGCAATATCCAAAAGCCAATTTTACTTCTACACATTGGTTATGAACAATTCAAAAAGAATTTAAGAATATAATTCCATCTATAATAGCATCAAAAGAAAAATATTATGGAACACATTTAGTAAAACAAATAATAAGCTTGTATGTTGTTATTGCTTAGTCACCAAGTCATTTAGGATTCTTTTGTAGCCCCAAGGACTCTAGCCCAGGCTCCTCAGTCCATAGGATTTCCAAGCAATAATACTGGAGTGGGTTGCCATTACCTTCTCCAGGAGTTCTTCCAGGGATCAAACCCACATTTCCTGCATCGTCAGGCTGATATTTTACTGCTAAGTCACCAGGGAAGTCTGCAAGACTTGTATACTGTAACTAAGAAATGCTAAAATAAATTGAAGATGATCTAAATAAACGGAAAGAACATCATGTTCTTGGATCAGAAAACTTAAAATTGTTAAAAATGGCAATAATACCCAAACAAATCTAGAGAGTCAAATAATCCCTAATAAAATCCCAAGGAACTTTTTTTGAAGAAATTAAAAAGCTGATATCTTAAAATTCATACAAAATTGCAAGATATTCTGAATAGCCAAAACAATCTGAAAAATAAAAATTTGGAGGACTTACATTTCCTTATTCAAAAACTTTCTACAAACCTACAGTATTTAAGTCAGGGTGATACTGGCATAAAGATAAACATTAATATCAGTTTAATAGAATTGAGAATCCAAAAATAAGTCCATTTATGGTCAATTGATTTTTTCAAGAGTGCCAAGACAATTCAATGGGGGAATAGTAGTATTGTCTTTTCAATAAATGGTGGTGGGAAAATTAAATAATTCATTCTAAAAAGTGACCTTGGATCCTTATTTATCACACCAAATGTAAAAATTAATTCAAATGGATCATAGACAAATATGTAAAAATTAAAGCTAAAAATCTTTTAGAAGAAAACACTGAAGTAGTTCTTCATAACTTTGGCTCAGGAAATGATGTGTTAATTATCAAACAAAAAGTGCAAGTCAATTAAAATTAAAATAAAGAGGGAAGGAAAAGAAAGGGGAGGAAAGATGAAGGGAGGGAGACAGACAGGAGAAAGAGAGGTTGAATATCAAAATTAAAAAAAAAAAAGCTTTGTATTTCTAATGATACCAACAAGAAAGTGAAAAGACAACTAATGACCTAAGAGAAAATATATGCAAAATATATGCATATCTGCTAAAAGACTTGTATCCAGAATATATAAAGAACCCTTACAAATTAATAATAAAAAGGAAAATATCTCAGTTGCAAAATAGGCAAAA
This sequence comes from Oreotragus oreotragus, assembly GCA_006410675.1. Classification (NCBI taxonomy): domain Eukaryota; kingdom Metazoa; phylum Chordata; class Mammalia; order Artiodactyla; family Bovidae; genus Oreotragus; species Oreotragus oreotragus. The sequence goes on from SJYX01008375.1 coordinate 183,637, forward strand.
TATTTGAAAATAAATTAATCCAGAGAAGATATTCAAATAGCCATAAGCACTTAAAAAGATGCTCAACCAAAGGGTGATCAAGGGAATGCAAATAAAACTCAGTGAGAGTTCCTTTACATGCCCACTTGTATGGCTATCATTAAATGACAGTATAAGTGTTGGTGAGAATTAGAAGAAACTGGAAGCCTCATGTATTGATAGACTCCATACCTTGCTGTCTATAAAAAAGATACAGCCACTTTTGAAAACAATTCATCAAAATGTTAAACACTGACTTACCATATGACATACCAGTACCACCCCTAGCTATATACCCAAAGAACTGAGAATATATGTCCACATAAAACTCATATATGAAAAAAAATTATCATAGCTCTAAAATTGAAAAAACAAAGTATCAACTGATAAAATATGTTATATCTATATAATGTATAAATAATATCTATAAAATGAATTTCAGTCATAAAAATGAAATACTGAAAAATGCTACAACATGCAAGATCCTTGCAAACATCACAATATAAAAGAAACAGACAAAAAAGACTTCATATTCTCTTGTTACATTTATGTGAAATGTCTAAGAAACATAAGTCTATAGATGCACAAAGTATGTTTAACAGTTACCAGTTTAACTCTTAAAGGAAAACACAGGCAGAACATTCTTTGACATAAATCACAACAGTAGTTTTTTTTGGGAGGGTGGGGGAAAGGAGGGGCTCTGTCTCCTAAAGCAAAGGAAATAAAAATAACAAATTGGACCTAATTGAATTTAAAAGCTTTCAAACAGAAAAGGAAATCACTGGCAAAATGAAAATACAACATGCCGAATGGGAGAAAATATTTGCAAATGTTATAGCCAATAAGAGGTTAATATCCAAAATACATAATCATCTCATATAACTCAACATCAAAAAACAACTCAATTTAAAAACTGGCAGAAGACCTGGAGAGATTGAAGGCAGGAGGAGAAGGGGATGACAGAGGATAAGATGGTTGGATGGGATCACCAACTCAATGGATGTGAGTTTAACTCTGGGAGATGGTGATGGACAGGGAAGCCTGGTGTGCTGCAGTCCATGGGGTCTGAACTGAACTGGAAAACATTTTTCCAAAGGAGACATGCAGATTGTCAATGATGGCCAGTGATTATATGAGTAGATGCTCAACATCAGTAATCATCAGGGAACTGGAAATTTAAATCATAAAGACATATTACCTCCTACTTGCTAAAATGGCTATCATCAAAAAGATTACAAACAATAAGTATTGGTGGTGATATGGAAAAAAGGGAACTCTCAGACACTGTTTATGGGAATGTAAACTGGTGTAGCCACTGTGGAAAACAGTATGGAGATTTCTCAAAAAACTAAAATTAGAACTGCCATGTGAACCAGAAATTCCACTCCTGGGTNGGTGGTGATATGGAAAAAAGGGAACTCTCAGACACTGTTTATGGGAATGTAAACTGGTGTAGCCACTGTGGAAAACAGTATGGAGATTTCTCAAAAAACTAAAATTAGAACTGCCATGTGAACCAGAAATTCCACTCCTGGGTGTATAATCCCTCAAAAATCACCCATGAATTTGAAAAGATACATGTATCCTAATGTTTATAGATTATTATTTACAATTGCCAAGTTATGGTAGCAACTTAAGTGTCCACCAATAGATGAATGGCAAAGAAGCAGTAGTATATATATAATGGAATACTAGTCAGTTATAATACTAGTCAGTTATAACAAAGAATGACATTTTGTCATCTGCAACAACATGGATGGAGTTGGAGTGTATTATGCTAAGTGAAATAACTGAAACAGAGAAAGACAAATACTGAATGATACCACTTATTTGTAGAACCTAAGAATAAAAAGCGTCTGCCTCCAATGCGGGAGACCTGGGTTCAATCCCTGGGTCGGGAAGATCCCTTGGAGAAGGAAATGGTAACCCACTCCAGTATTCTTGCCTGGAGAATCCCGTGGACGGAGGAGCCTGGTAGTCCATGGGGTCGCAAAGAGTCGGACACGACTGAGCAACTTTACTCAAGAATAAAAGAAATTAGTAAATAAAACAGAAAAGCAATAGACTCATAGATATAGAGAAAAAACTAGTGGTTACCAGTGAGGATAGGAAAGGGAGGAGGAACAATAAAGAAGTAGGGTGTTAAGAGGTACAAACTATTAATATACTGTATAAGATAAGCTACAGGGATATATTAAGCAACACAGGAAATATAGTCAAAATTGTATAGTAACTCTAAATGGAGTATAACCATTAAAATTGTGAATCATTATATTGTACATGTCTAAATTATTTACTGCTACTGCTAAGTCACTTCAGTCGTCCGACTCTGTGTGACCCCATAGACGGCAGCCCACCAGGCTCCCCCATCCCTGGGATTCTCCAGGCAAGAATACTGGAGTGGGTTGCCATTTCCTTCTCCAATGCATGAAAGAGAAAAGTGAAAGTGAAGTCATTAACTTTATTTCAACAACTGGAAATTTAAATCATAAAGACGTATTACCTCCTACTTGCTAAAATGGCTATCATCAAAAAAAATTACAAACAATAAGTATCGGTGGTGATATGGAAAAAAGGGAACTTTCAGACACTGTTTATGGGAATGTAAACTGGTGTAGCCACTGTGGAAAACAGTATGGAGATTTCTCAAAAAACTAAAATTAGAACTGCCATGTGAACCAGAAATTCCACTCCTGGGTGTATAATCCCTCAAAAATCACCCATGAATTTGAAAAGATACATGTTCAACAACAACAAAGTCCACTCTGATTTTTGTCCAAAAAAAAAAACAACACAAAAAAACTTCTCATAGGAGGAATAGAATGCTCCTATGTATTTCAAAGTGATTCCTTTCACCCTACATTTGTCAGAAACCTGAAAGGATATTTCCCCAATATTCACTGTACGAGAACTTATTTAATGTTCCAGGAGGTAAAACTCACAAAAATGTAGGAAGCCTCAATGAATCGGTCCCCATATCACTTCTATCACTCAGACTTCTCCACATTGTGCCTCTAGCAATCCATTAATTAGATTTCAGGTTTTCCTACTCTGGCACTGGTTCCTTCAGAGGTTTCTGCTCACTGGTTCTCACTGGAGAAAGAAATGTGATGACATAGGGAAAGGACTGTGGTGATAAGCCAGGGAGTGTTCGCAACCTCTAGGAGCTAGGAGAGACAATGATGGATTCCTCCTTGGCACTTTCAGAAGGAAGTAGTCCTGCCAATATCTCAGTTTCAGCTTTTAAGGTCAATTTTGGACTTCTGGCCTCTAGAACTATAAGATAATATACTTTTGTTTCTTTTTAGTGTGACTTGTTATTCCAGCAAAGGAAACTAAAACAGATCCTCTTAAACTCAGTTTCTATTGCTGGCTTCCTTTCCGCCCTGTGTATGAGTTACACGTTCTTCTTCTTTGCGTATCTCATAATTTTCCACTGAAATCTGGACATTTTAATATAGTATATGGTAGCAACTCAGGATGTTGATTCCCACCCATTCCCACCAGGGGCTGATGCTGTTTGTTTGGTCATTTTTCTAATTTATTCAATGACAGGACTGAAGTACCTCTTTGAAGTCTATTTCCCTCTCAGTGCAAAGTCACACGTTCCTGGTCAGGTCCTCTTCCTCTTTTTCCAATTTTTTTTAGTTTAGCCACCTAGTCAAGTTCAGCCTCTGGTTCAGCACAGCCACTTATCAATCAACGATTGTGTTTTTCCCCTTATCCAATTAAGGTTTCTAAATTTTACTGTTGTGTGTGTGTGTGGTTTTGGAGACTGTTATCATCATTTATATATATATGTGTGTGTGTGTGTGTGTATATATATATATGCTTTTGACCAATGTTGAGCCAGGGACTAAGAAATCTAAGAAAACTTCAGAAAACCAAGATCATGGCATCCAGTCCCATCACCACATGGCAAATAGATGGGGAAACAGTGGAAATAGTAACAAACTTTAGTTTTTTGGGCTCCAAAATCACTGCACATGGTGACTGCAGCCATGAAATAAAAAGATACCAGTTCCTTGGAAGAAAAGTTATGACCAACCAAGACAGCATATTAAAAAGCAGAGACATTACTTTGCCAACAAAGGTCCATCTAGTCAAGGCTATGGTTTTTCCAGTAGTCATGTATGGATGTGAGAGTTGGACTATAAAGAAAGCTGAGTGCCAAGAATTGATGCTTTTGAATTGTGGTATTGGAGAAGACCCTTGAGAGTCCTTGGACTGCAAGGAGATACAACCAGTCCATCCTAAAGGAAATCAATCCTGAATATTCATTGGAAAGACAGATGCTGAAGCTGAAGCTCCAATACTTTGGCCATCTGATGTGAAGAACTGACTTTGATGCTGGGAAAGATTGAAGGTGGGAAGAGAAGGGGACGACAGAGGATGAGATGGTTGGATATTATCATCAACTCAATGGACATGAGTTTGAGTAGACTCTTGGAGTTGGTGTTGGACAGGGAGGCCTGGTATGCTACAGTCCATGGGGAAGCAGAGTCAGACACAACTGAGTGACTGAATTGAACTGAACTGAAGCCAAAGACTAGTAGCTTGGAAGTGCATGCATGCATACTAAGTTGCTTCAGCCATGTCCAACTCTAACCCTATGGCCTAGAGCCTCCTAGGCTCATCTGTTCATGGGATCCCCTTCTCCAGGTGGTCTTCTCGACCCAGGGACCAAAGCTGCATCTCCTGTGACCCCACATTGCGGGCGGATCCTTTACCACTTGAGCAATCGTTTAAATATTTTCCACTTTATCCTAAATGTTATTATGAGAATTTTTTTTAATTCAAAGATATTCCTGAAATCAAGAGAGACTGTACAGACATTCAGTTCAGTTCAGTCACTCAGTCGTGTCCGACTCTTTGCGACCCCATGAATCGCAGCACACCAGGCCTCCCTGTCCATCACCAACTCCTGGAGTTCACTCAGACTCACGTCCATCGAGTCAGTGATGCCATCCAGCCATCTCATCCTCGGTCGTCCCCTTCTCCTCCTGCCCCCAATCCCTCCCAGCATCAGAGTCTTTTCCAATGAGTTAACTCTTCGCATGAGGTGGCCAAAGTACTGGAGTTTCAGCTTTAGCATCATTCCTTCCAAAGAAATCCCAGGGCTGATCTCCTTCAGAATGGACTGGTTGGATCTCCTTGCAGTCCAAGGGACTCTCAAGAGTCTTCTCCAACACCA
>SJYX01008375.1:189145-204393 GCA_006410675.1 Oreotragus oreotragus
AGAATGTTCCACAATTTATTGTGATCCACACAGTCAAAGGCATTGGCATAGTCATTAAAGCAGAAATAGATGTTTTTCTGGAACTCTCTTGCTTTTTCCATGATCCAGTAGAGGAAAAGAATAGAATGGGAAAGACTAGAAGATCTCTTCAAGAAAATTAGAGATACCAAGTGTACATTTCATGCAAAGATGGGCTCAATAAAGGACAGAAATGGTATGGACCTAACAGAAGCAGAAGATATTAAGAAGAGGTGGCAAGAATACATGGAAAAACTGTACAAAAAAGATCTTCATGACCCAGATAATCATGATGGTGTGATCACTCATCTAGAGCCAGATATCCTGGAATGTGAAGTCAAGTGGTCCTTAGAAAGCATCACTACGAACAAAGCTAGTGGAGGTGATGGCATTCCAGTTGAGCTGTTTCAAATCCTGAAAGATGATGCTGTCAAAGTGCTGCACTCAATATGCCAGCAAATTTGGAAAACTCAGCTGTGGCTACAGGACTGGAAAAGGTCAGTTTTCATTCCAATCCCAAAGAAAGGCAATGCCAAAGAATGCTCAAACTACTGTACAGTTGCACTCATCTCGCATGCTAGTAACTTATAGACATTATCTATCTATTATTGCTTTAACACTTGTGGGCACATGAGGTCTAGCAATAACAACAGAAATAAGAACAGCATAATAATAATAATAACAGCTAACATTTACTGAACATTTACTGCATGTTAGACATTTTACTGTATGTGTATATGCTATGTGATAAGCTTCATGCTAAGTACTATACATATGTTATTTTTTAAGTTTTATAGCAAACTTGTGGAATACTCTTAGTAAATCCTTTTAGTATACCCTTTTGACTAAGTAAGATGTTATCACTGTGGTTAGAATAATTAACACTAACTGCACATGTGTGCATGCTCTCACTTAGTTGTGTCTGACTCTTTACAACACATGGACTATAGCCTATCAGGCTCCTCTGTCCATGGGATTTTTCAGGCAAGAATACTGGAGTGGTTTGCCAATTCTTCCTCCAGGGGATCTCTCTGATCCAAGGATTGAACCTGTGTCTCCTGTGGCTCCTGCATTGGCAGGTAGTTTCTTTCCCACTGAGCCACCAGGGAGGCCCCTAATTCTAAATATAGTAACAGATAAAAACAAAGTCAAATGGTTAACAAAGGTTGATTTTGCTCATAAATGTTGATTTTGCTTATGTAAATATAAAGTAGATAGGATAGCCATCTTCTATAATGTAGCTAAACCATCTGAAAACATGAGCTCTCCAAGTACTCCGCAGGAAAAAAGTGAGGGAAAGGTATGCTTAAATACCTTATCCTAGAAGTAATATACTTAATTTGAGTCACAATCTATCAACTAGAACTAAACTATGGTCTCCCAATCAAATTTTGAGAGAGGCTTGGAACTGCAGACAAACAACTGGAATATTGTATACAAAATCCTTGCCACAAGTCATCACAGATCATTTGATCCTTTTTCCCCTAAATATACAACATACTCCTGAAGAAAAACAATTGAAAGTCCTATCAAGTCCAGAATCTCTAGATGTTTTTAACAGTCTATCAATCAGGCCTGAATAAGGTTTTGTCTAAAGACATGAATTACAAAGACAAGTCATCTCCTGAATCACCCACCCAGACACATACTGGTATAGGGAAAAATCAACTACAAATGGGGAGAACAGGAGGGACACACTAGCTACTGGTTTTCTCTGTGAACTTCTCCCACCTTTAGGTGTGGATGGCTCCTGGATTAGTCTCTCATATTGCTTTCTGTGAGAAGTCCTGTCTTCCATTATCCTTCTTAGTCACATCTCAGATGGGGTGAATCGCCTACTCTGAAGGGTACAACAGCGTTCTCAGTGTATTTCTTGCTTGCTAAAAATTGGAGATTCAGTGTATATTTAAGTCTTGAATGCTCAAAGTTATTTCAGACTAAGATACTCTTGTAATACCTTTCCATTAAACTTTCAGCTGTTGATCTATTTCTTCTCTCAGTTCTATGTATCAGTAATCACCTATAAAAATTGTTTGGAGTCATATATAGTGTTCAGATCTGCTTTCTTTTTCTTTTTTCCAATCTCTCTTACTCTACCAATCTAATGGAAGTTACTATGAAGCTATCCACAACAGTAGGTGGGAAGCCCATACACTTAATCTAACCTCTGTCCTAAGTCATCATCTTAAAATATATATATATAAATTTATTTAATTGGAGGTTAATTACTTTGCAATATTGTACTGGTTTTGCCATACATCAACATGAATCCACCACAGGTATACACATGCTCCCCATCCTGAACACTGCTCCCTCCTCCCTCCCCATACCATCCCTGGGTAGTCTCAGAGCATCAGCCCCAAGCATCCTGTATCATGCATCAAACCTGGACTGGAGATTCATTTCATATATGATATTATACATGTTTCAATGCCATTCTCCCAAATCATCCCATCCTCTCCCTCTCCCACAGAGTCCAAAAGACTGTTCTATACATCTTGTCTCTTTTGCTATCTCGCATACAGGGTTGTTGTTACCATCTTTCTAAATTCCATATATGTGCGTTAATATACTGTATTGGTGTTTTTCTTTCTGGCTTACTTCACTCTGTATAATAGGCTCCAGTTTCATCCACCTCATTAGAACTGATTCAAATGTATTCTTTGTAATGGCTGAGTAATACTCCATTGTGTATATGTACCACAGCTTTCTTATCCATTCATCTGCTGATGGACATCTAGGTTGCTTCCATGTCCTGGCTATTATAAACAGTGCTGNACTTCACTCTGTATAATAGGCTCCAGTTTCATCCACCTCATTAGAACTGATTCAAATGTATTCTTTTTAATGGCTGAGTAATACTCCATTGTGTATATGTACCACAGCTTTCTTATCCATTCATCTGCTGATGGACATCTAGGTTGCTTCCATGTCCTGGCTATTATAAACAGTGCTGCGATGAACATTGGGGTACACGGGTCTCTTTCAATTCTGGTTTCCTCAGTGTGTATGCCCAGCAGTGGGATTTCTGAGTCATAAGGCAGTTCTATTTCCAGTTTTTTAAGGAATCTCCACACTGTTCTCCATAGTGGCTGTACCAGTTTGCATTCCCACCAACAGTGTAAGAGGGTTCCCTTTTCTCCACACCCTATCCAATGTTTATTGCTTGTAGACTTTTGGATCACAGCCATTCTGACTGGCATGAAATAGTACCTCATTGTGGTCTTGATTTGCATTTCTCTGATAATGAGTGATGTTGAGCATCTTTTCATGCGTTTGTTAGCCATCTGTATGTCTTCCCTGGAGAAATGTCTATTTAGATTTTTGGCCCATTTTTTTGATTGGGTCGTTTATTTTTCTGGAATTGAGCTGCAGGAGTTGCTTGTATATTTTTGAGATCAGTTGTTTGTGAGTTGCTTCAGCTAAGTCATCATCTTTAACTAAGAGGTTTGGGCCTTTGTCTCAAAAGCCTTTTTTAATTTCCTGTTTTGTTTTACTATTTGGGATTATAGAAGCAGACAGATTTTCCAAAGCCTTAAATTTCTGAACTCTTCATTCTCTTTTATTTTGCCTTGAAAACCAGCTACTTTGCTGAAAGTGAAGTAGCTCAGTCGTGTCTGACTCTTTGTGACACAGTGGACTGTAGCCTACCAGGGTCCTCTCTCCACGGGATTCTCCAGGCAAGAATACTGGAGTGGGTTGCCATTTCCTTCTCCAGGGGATCTTCCTGACCCAGGGATCGAACCTGGGTCTCCCACATTGCAAGCAGACACTTTAACCTCTGAGCCACCAGGGAAGCCCCTACTTTGCTGAGCTCCTCTTTTTTTCTATAGGGTAACTTTCCAAACACAGTAGAGTACAACCAACACACAAAATCAATACCCTGTTTTTCCCCTAAAGCCGTTAAGTTAGTAGACACACAGTTTGCCTTCCAAGTTATAACAGGGAAATGCTTTGCTACTACAAAACTTAGACCGCCAACTTTTCCCAATCTCTAACAGTTTTCGTATGTGGTCACTAAATGAGGCCATATTTAAGGTTTTTCTTATGTATCAACTTCTGTATTTATCAGCATAATTAACCTTAATTTCTTCTATCTCTATAAACCCAGTAGCTTAGTAAAGATTTATCCATTTCTCATCTAAGAACCAATGTGTGTCAGTAGTACCTTTTAAATATGCTAATGGAACACATGGCCTCCCAGATCTACAAGGGGGGAAAGAGAATGATGCTCTTAATTGCTTTGTCTCTGAAGTGATGTTTCACTTTTGCTCACAGTCAAGTAGGCAGAAGTAATCATATAATCTTTTAGTGTATGGGAAGCTGAACAATGCAGGGGGGTATATGGAATACGGGACTGGAATATAATCATATTGTGGCTTAGAATTAGAAAGTAAAACCAATATATTTGATTCAAAGCCTATTTTCTTTCCATCAAGCTATACTTACTTTCATTTGTATTTAACCTTCTTCCTCTCTATTCCTGGTAATAAGAATATTAAAAATATTTAAAAAGCAACTTGAACTATTATACTGATACAAAAGAAATTTTGTTTGCTTTCAGTTTTAAATCCAGAAACAAACGTTTCTAGATTTACATGCATGAGTATGCTCTAATTACTCATCTGAAGTAATTTAGTTTATACTGTTTTATATCCTGGACTAAAATTCAGTCATTCCAGCAAACAATTCAGGGGGAAAAAAAAAAAAAAAAAGCACTGATAGAACTGCCTGAAGCACAAGTGGATTGAAATCAGCAAGATATGATAAATTGGATGAATTTGGAAGAAAAATGTTGGAGGCAGAAAATGTAATGCGTTTCAATGGAAACCATAAAATCTCCTTGAGAGTCTTCATTTCAGACTCATAAGTGGATTTAGAGAAAGACAAAGTACATAATGGAGATAAAATAACTAAAGATTGTATAAATCTGATCACAGGCACTTGGATATAATAATGACCCTCAAATAATTAATCCTGTGACCTTATATTCTGAATTGAAAATAGCAGTTTTGTTCTCAGAAATGTCTTTTATATAACAGCTGGCACTTTGTGAAAAATATCTGAATCTGCTTCTTCATAACTGCATCTGTATAAATTTTGTTGAAATAACTCCAATTGTCCCATCTTTCAGCTATACTTATAACAGAAGGTTAAGAAAACACAAACACATACTTTCAGGGTTGCAATGTCTGCTTGGTGTGCCAGATCCCTTCAGTATAAATCAAGAAATTAATATGTTTAATTTCTAACAATGGAAAAAACTCAAAATACAAGATAGAATAAGTATTCCTGAAACATCATATCTCTTTAAAATATCTGACATGCAGTATTTCATGAAGAAAAAATAAAATATTTGGTTGGGCAATTTAGAATAAAAACTAGAAACGATAACAGGTTTAATTTAAATAAAACATATATTTATTACAAGTTAATAACTAGAAAGAGGAATTTTGGATAATATTTATGACAAAAATAATCAGTAGTTAAACTGTCATGTGTAATTCGATTGATTTATTTGCTAATATAATTGAAACAATATAGTATATATCCTTAAGCATATGTTATAACTTCATAATCTTACAGAAATTCCACTGACATATATAATATCATCTTTACCACTAATATACTAGCTTCATGAGGATAGAGTTTTATATGCCTTATTTACTCTTGGATTTTGAATACCTAGAGCTTTTAACAGTATATATGTAATAATAATAATCTAAAGTATAGTTTAAAAAAACTAAGTGTAATAAAATGCTCTCTAAATTTCAAAACCTGTTGGAGGTGTGGGAAGAAGGAGTTAACGCATTTGGACGGTGATCCATTCATTCTGTTTGTAAAGTGCCCAGGGGGAAAGGAAAGAATACGCATGATCTGATCTAATCCCCATGTCAAATGGAACTCCAAAAAAAAAAAAAAAAGACAAATGATATTTTCTAGGAGGAAGAGATCTTATCTATCAAATGCCCTTAGCAGGATGATGCCTGGCTAAAGGATTGCTTATATTAAATAAACTCAGAATCTGTAAGGTTACATTCTCTGGAGAAAGTCATAGAAACTATACAACTTTCTGAAAAAGAAAACAGAAATATTTCATAATGTAAATAAACACTTGCCTCTGTGTGAGGTAAACTGATAAAACTCAGAGAAATCTCCTCTACTTGGCTGGGCCATAGGTGCAAGTTCTTCAAGGGAAGAAAAAATCTGGAAAGCCATGTCTGATGTCCCAGACCTATCCCTGCCTCATTGGAACCTCACAATTATTTGTATCCTTGGAATTATTAGGAACGTTTTAATTGGTCTATTGATGACAGAAACAGTATGACATTTAATTTATTTAATCATATATTATTCAAATTGGAACATGTTCAAGATTGAAAGGCACTATTATTAATAATTATACCAAGACAGCAGGCACTAATAGAGACTTTACAGAGCAATAAGTACATGGCCATGGCACAAACAACCATGGGTCATTCATTCACTAGTGTATTTGTTTATCTAGTAAGTATTTTACAAGTTTTGGCTACTTGAAATATCACAGTGAGAAAGTAAACAGGGAAATATGGCCCTATGTAGGAGTTAAAATACTCAGCATACATAAAATATGAATTACTCTGGCTGGCCTTACAGTAACAATATAAGGATTAGAAAAATCATAGTATGACATAATTATATGTCATTTCTAATTAAACATTAAAAAATCATATATTATCCTTATGGATAGTTTGCTTACCCATGTTCTATCTATCCATTTGCATACTTGTTGCCATGTAATTTGCCTTGCTCAAATAAATGTAAACTTCATTTATATATTGATTTAAGATCTCTTAAGAGTACTCCATGTGGATATGATAAGCTGCCAAATGTTAAGGAAGACACAGAGACAGAAAATCCATTGTTTTCAATAAATTCATATTTTTGCAAGGGGAAGATGGCTCAAAACAACCACACTAAAAAGTCCAAATAGAGTGTTATGGAATGTACAAGATGAAGGAATTACTTGTTATTATTAAGGAGAACAAAAACTTAGTGTAGAAAACAAATGTAATTAAGGGACTGCAGAACAAGTGGTTTTCAAAAGGCGAAAATGGACGTAGTTTCAGTTGGAGGAAAAAACACAAGCACAGGCAAAATGTTATATTCTTGGAATTGTAAGTAGCACTTTATATGTAACTAGAACATAGACCTGGTAAGAAGAATAAGCACTGAGATATCAGAAAATCTCTGGGAATATGTCCTCACAGGTTAAAATAAAACTATATCAAGAAAAAGATAACAAGCTGGACAAGAGATGCTACAAGAAGCAATATTAGACAGAATAAGAATTTCAATTCATTGAACTTACCAAAAAAAGGGGGAATAAAAACAATATAAAATAAAATAAGAATGAGAAAGAATAGTAATAAAGTTTAGAAGTGAAAATCTTATGTAGGTGGATGATACAAATAGTAAAATGGATGTTACTAAAGAATAGTTCATGAGCTTGAAGATCAGACTGAACAATTTTCCGAAAGAATTCTGGGAAGGATGAAGAAATATAAAATTAAAAAGAAATGGAAAGATATAGAGAAGTAAAAGTGCTGAGGTAACTGGTTTCTCAGAAGACAAGAAAAAGAAAAATGGAGAGCAGAAAATATATGAACAAATAAATGTAAGATATGCTAAGTAGAAGGGAGAAAGAGTAAAATATACATATAACCATGTTTACTTTTAATTTTATATATGTGTGTGTGTGTGTGTGTATAAACCATATTATAGTAAAATTTAAGGACCAAAGTCAGACAACTTTAAAAGCTCCTAAGGGAACAAAAATAAAATGACATCGCACTGCTTAGCAGCAACACTGAATGCAAGAAGACAATGCAGTGACAGTTTGGAAGTACAGGCATAACTCAGAGACACTACAGGTTCAGCTCCAGACCACCATGATAAAGCAAGCATCAGAATAAAGTGAGACACACAAAGTTTTGGTTTCCCAACACATATAAAATTATATTTACACTATAGTATAGTCTATTAAGTGTGCAAAAGTATCATGTTGAAAAATGTATATATCTTAGTTAAAAGTACTTTATTACTAAAAACTGCTAACCATCATCTGAGATTTCAGCAAGTCACAGGGGATCTTGCCCTGACGTTGATGGCTGTTGGCTGGAGGGTGGTGGTTGCTAAAAGTCAGTGTGGCTGTGGCAATTAAAATAAGATGGTAATGAAATTTACCTCTTCAATCTACTCTTCCTTTCACAATTTCTCTATAACATTTTCCCACGATCTGTGTGCTCAGTCACTTAGTCATGTCCGACTCTTTGCAACCCCATGAACTGTAGCCTGCCAGGCTCTTCTGTCCATGGGGATTCTCCATACAAGAATACTGAAGTGGTGTTGCCATGCCTTCCTCCAGGGGATCTTCCCAACCCAGGGATTGAACACAGGTCTCCTGTGTTGCAGCAGGATGCTTTATGTCTGAGCCACCCATGGCAGAACTTTCAAAATTGAAGTCAATCCTCTGAAACCCTGCTGCTGCATTAGCCACTAAGTTTATGTAATATTCTAAATCCTTTTTGGTCATTTCCACCATCTTCACAGCATCTTCACCAGGTGTAGATTCCACCTCAATAAATCACTTTGCTCATTTGTAAGAAGCAACTCCTCATTTGTTCAAGTTTTATGGTAAGATTGAAGCGGTTCAGTGAGATCATTAGTCTCCATTTCTAATTCTTTTGCTATTTCCACAAAATCTGCAGTTACTTTCTTCCCTGAAGTCTTGAACCCTTCAAAGTCATCGAGGAGGGTTGGAATCAACTTCTTTCAAACACCTATTAATGTTGGTATTTTGACCTCCTCCCATAAATCACAAGTGTCCTTAAGAGCATCTAGAATGGTGAATCCTTTCCAGGAGGTTTTCAATTTACTTTGAAAAGATCAATCAGAGGAATTGCTAACCAGTTAGCTATAGCCTTACAAAATGTATTTCTGAAAATAAGACTTGAAAGTCAAAATTACTTCTTGATAAATGGACCACAGAATATTATGGTATCAGAGTGACATTAATCTCATTGTACATCTCAGTCAGAACTATTGGATGACCAGCTGTACTGTCAATGAGTAGTAAAATTTTGAAAGCAATCTTTTCTCCTTTTTAAGCAGTAGGTCTAAACAGTAGACTTAATATTCAGGAAACATATTATTGTCATCTAAGCTTTATTGTTCTAGTAATAGAACACAGAGATGATTTAAGGTTGCAACTCTAAGAATCCTAGGATTTTTAGGATGGTAAATAAGAATTGGCTTCAACTTAAAGTCCCTAACTGTGTTAGCCAATAATAAAAGAGTCATCCTGACCTTTGAATCCAAACATTGACTTTTCCTTGCCAACTATGAAAGTCTTCAATAGCATCCTTTTCCAATATAAGGCTATTTTGTCTGCAGTAGAAATCTGCTGTTTAGTGTAGCCACTTTCATTAATTACCTTGGAAAGATCTTCTGGATAACTTGTTACAGCTTCTACATCAGCACTTGGCGCTTCATCTTGCACTTAAATTTTACAGAGATGGCTTCTTTCCTTCAACCTCATAAACCAAACTGTGCTAGCTTCAAACTTTTCTCCTGCAGCTTCCTCACCTCTCTTGTCATGCACAGGATTGAAGAGAGTTAGAGTCTTGCTCTGGATTAAGCTTTGGCTTAAGGGAATGTTGTTATTGACTTGATTTTCTATCCAGACCACTAAAACTTTCTAAGTATCAGTAGTAAGGATGTTTCACTTTCTTATTATTCATGTGTTCACTGGAGTAGCATTTTTGGTGGTGGTGGTGGTGGTTTAGTCGTTGAGGCGTGTCCGACTCTTTGAGACCCCATGGACTGTAGCCCACTAGGCTCCTCTGTCCATAGGATTCTCCAAGCAAGATACTGGAGTGGGCTGCCATTTCCTTCTCCAGTAGCATTTTTAATTTCCTTCAAAAATGCATCCTTTGCATTTACAATTTGGCTAACTGGTGCAAAATGCCCAGTAAAACTTGCCATTCTCAATAAGCTTAATCATTTCTAGTTTTAAATTTTTTTAACTGAAATATAATTGATATACAATGTTGTGTTAGTTTCTGCTGTGTAGCAAAGTTATTCAGATGCTGCTGCTAAGTTGCTTCAGTCGTGTCTGACTCTTTGTGGCCCCATGGACCGTAGCCCACCACACTCTTCTCTCCATGCAATTCTCCAGGGAAGAATACTGGAGTGAGTTGCCATTTCCTTCTCCCGGGGATCTTCGCTACCCAGGGATCGAACCTACAGTTCTTATGTCTCCTGCACTGGCAAACAGGTTCTTTTNAAAAAAAAAAAACTGAGGTATGCTTGTATAGAAAGAAAATAATCTTAAACATAGACTTAACAATTTAGTCAACTTATTGTTCAAATGTGAGGTAAAAAATTAGTGTCTAGGATAAAAGGTGAAAGGTTTTCTACTATTGCCTCATGTAATAAATACTTTTGAAGAAAAGCGAGTTGTAGCAAGTTAAGAAATAAATCAAGGAGATGCTATAAAAGATATGGAAAGTAAGGTCAACAAATAATAAGGTTTGTAGTTTCTTAAAAAAAGATTTCAAAATTAAAATCAAACAAAAATGACACAACTAAAACCTAGGCAACATTAGGACTGGATCCTGGACAAATCAAAAACATTACACAACTGGTAAAACATGAATATGGTTCACAGATAAATTAATAGGATTGTGTGAAAGTGAACGTGCTAGTCACTCAGTCCTGCATGACTCTTTGCAACACTATGGACAGTAATCCACCAGGTTCCTCTGTCCACAGAATACTCCAGGCAAGAATACTGGAATGGGTTACCATTTCCTTCTCCAGGGGATCTTCCTGACTGGAGGGACTAAACCTGGGTTTCTCACACTGCAGGCAGATTTCTTTTACCATCTGAATCACCAGTATGGTATGAATGTTAATTAAATTCCTGTTTTGATAACTGTGCTATGATTATATAAGATGGTAACATCTGGGGAAGAGGTGAAGGGTATTTAAGAATAATTTGTAATATATGTGCCTTTTCTGTAATTTGAAATTATTTCAAAATAATAAGTCAAAGGAAAGGAAAAATATAGATACTTGCTATGAAAAAACAAGAAAGTAAACAAGATACGAACTGGAAAAAAGTAGAAGCTAGAAATAGGCCCAGTTATCTCAATAAATATAGTAAAAATAAATGGACTACAGAAGTGGACCAGCAATTTCCTATTTTTATTATATATATATATATAAATTCAAAATGAAAGGATGAAAAATATACATGGAAAATTTAAACTAAAATATAGTTGAGCATATATACTAACATCAGACAACAAAATACGAAGAAAAAAACATTATTAGGAACAGAAAAGGTAAATATATAATAATAAAAGGTTCAACTTACCAAAAACACGTGTCAATTATAATCAGGTAGGTACTTAATAAAATAACCTCAAAATGAGGAAAACAAAATTTGACAGAATTAAAGAGAAGCAAATAAATTCACAATTATAGTGGAAGATTTCAATATATCTCTTTCAATTCTTGGTTAAGTAGACAAAAGAAAAATCAGCAGGCATAAGTAGTTGGATAATAAAAATAGAATATTTGGATAACTATGCAAAGTTTGATCCAATGGACTTAATAATTTGTCATAACTACTTTTTTTACAAATAGCAATGAGTAGGTATAAGCTGGGATTGAAAAAGGTTCTTCTTATGAAAATCATGAAAGTTAAAAGACGCTGCTTCTGTGGGATGCAAAAGTACTCCTCTCACTTAGTACTCCCAGAATTGCTCATCTTTCATTTTAGAAGAAATGAATTAACTAGTGCAGAAAGGTGTGCATCACAAACACAATGGTATTACCTGATATTAACTAAATAGTAGAAAGAGACTGTCAAACTTCCTAATCTTTCAAACTAAGGTTTATTGAACTCACACTTGAATATGGTCAGAGAAAGAAATGATACCAATCATTCTGAAAGGACATCTTTATAGTGAAGAAAGGAGAACCACTGCTCAGTAGAAAAGTATTTCTCATCCTATATCACTTTGACTATATATTTGAATATATTATTGTATAGAAATTGGTAGAATGGTTTAAGATAATCCTAAATATAAAAATGTAATACTTGGAAAGCAACAGAAAATACTTAGTTAAAAAAATAAAAGTGATCTTTAATACTGAATTGATAAAATCCTATGCAAAAAAATAATACTAAACTGTTGAAGTAACATCAGTATAATTTCTAGCTGATTAAAACTGACCAATTTGTTAAAGCAAGTATAAGGTAATTGTCTGTGATTTAAATTTAAAAATACAGGGAAAAAATGTTATTTTTTACTCTAATTCCAATGTTTTTAGATAAGTATAATGATTTTAGATAAGTAAGATACTCTTTAACTCTCATGGCTTTTTTTAAACATCAGGAATATTAGAATAAATAGGAAATAATTAATAGAATTTTATATAAAATTGGTGGTCCCACAATATTTGGAATGAGAGAGGGAGTGACAGATTTTATTAGGCTTCATGGATTCAGATAGCTTAATCTAATACAACCATATTCTGATGCATATGATTTTAATTATTTCATAGTGATACATTTATGGTCCTCAGGAGGCATCATGGTGAAATAGAAAAGACATTAGACTTTGAATCAGGAAACAGCCTGGGAATAGCAAAGCTCTGGCACTTATGGATTATATGACCTTGAGTAAACTATCTTAGTTCTTTAAACTCACTTTCCTCATCTATAAAAGGGAAACAATAAATTAAATTAAATGTTACAAAGTGACATTATCTGGGATGGTTAACACATTTTAATCTTCATGATCTGCTGATGATGGCTACAAAAAGTATCCACTTGAGAGGGAAGTCAATCAGAACTCAGCATAATTTATAACTGACATTTTCCAAGGGCTAGAACTCCCTTGTCTCTAACAGAATATATGTTCCAAAACTTCATATTCCCTCCTTTTCACATTCTTATCTTATCTTCTTTTCACATATCTAATACAAATTGTGAATACTAGTCAGCTCAATTTAAAATATCAATGTTGATTTCAGATTTAAAAGAATAAGTTAAATTGTTTCAACATATTAAATTTGCTTCATCCCTGCAACTGAGTACCATAATAAAAAATGAAAAAAACATGTAAAGACAATGAGAAAAAAAGAAAGAAAATAGCAGTGACATATTAAAAAAAAAAATTGGAAGCAGGAAAGCAGATGAATAAAAGGTAATGGACAACAAATATAAAGTTGAAATTTACTGCAAGGAAACAGGAAGAAAGCTGATTCACAATAGAGAATACTAAAAAGGCAGAGAATTAGAAACATGTCAGCAGAACTTTTGGCAAACGTATGTAACCAAGTGACTCTTCCATCCCTTTGTAGGAGATGGGAGATTAAAGATTCATTTTGCAGAAAAGTTAAACTAGAGAGATTCTATATACAGGGACATATGTACAGCTAAGGATTCAGGGGTACCTGACTGAAAAATTGGGGAATGAAGGTCCTCATACCAAGTTTTGCAGAGAACTCAGTGCTCTATGGTGACCTAAATAGGAAGCAAATCCAAAAAAGAGGGGCTATATGTGTAAGTATGGCTGATTTACTATGCTATACAGCAGAAATTGACACAGAAGTGTAAGGAAACTATACTCCAATAAAAAAAAAAATCTATGTGATATTAGTATTCTAAGAATAAATTGCATCTATTAACTAAGAACTGTTGTTGTGTATTTTAGTGTGCTTTTTAGAATTTTGATTACATAATTTAAAAAATAGAGTTAGAAGGAAAAACCCAGTAAATATTCCATAAAAAAGGGAAAATTAAGAAAGGAGGAAATAGGTTATAAAAAGTAGGAAAGTAAGAGGATCAGTCCAAGAGGTCTGTCTGAATAATAGGAATTCTAGAAAGATAAAATGGATGAAATAAATACAATAATAATGGGTCAGAAAGATGGTAGATGAGGAATCTAAGAGAGTACCACCCATGTCCTCAATCTTTCACAGGGAAATCAAATAAATAACTACAGAATGGCTAACAGCTTCATACAAGCTCTGGAAATGAGTCAATAATTTATAGCAACTAAGTAAACATTCTATTCAGAAAAAGCCACATTCAAAAGAGTCAGATATTTCAAGGGATCATTTAGATGTAGAAACATATGGCAGAAAATATATTTTATCAGAATGATAATACTTATTAATATTTCATGAAAATATTTATTAATAAATTGACAGAAAAGTAAGCCATTTCATAACATCTTTATTTGCAGCTCCCTATTCAGTCTAATCACACGGACACAGCCTTGTCTAATTCAATGAAACCAAGCCATGCCGTGTGGAGCTACCCAAGATGGGCGGGTCATGGTGGAGAGGTCTGACAGATGTGGTCTACTGGAGAAGGGAATGGCAAACCACTTCAGTATTCTTGCCTTGAAAACCCCATGAACACTATGAAAAGGCAAAATGATAGGATACTGAAACAGGAACTCGCCAGGTCGGTAGGTGCCCAATATGCTACTGGAGATCAGTGGAGAGAGAACTCTAGAAAGAATGAAGGGATGGAGCCAAAGCAAAAACACTACCCATAGAAGGGAATGGCAAACCACTTCAGTATTCTTGCCTTGAAAACCCCATGAACAGTATGAAAAGGCAAAATGATAGGATACTGAAACAGGAACTCGCCAGGTCGGTAGGTGCCCAATATGCTACTGGAGATCAGTGGAGAGAGAACTCTAGAAAGAATGAAGGGATGGAGCCAAAGCAAAAACACTACCCAATTGTTTGTGACTGGTGACAGAAGCAAGATCCCAAGCTGTAAAGAGCAATATTGCATAGGAACCTGGAATGTTAGGTCCATGAAACAAGGCAAATGGGAAGTAATCAAACAGGAGATGGCAAGAGTGAACGTCAGCAAACTAAAATGGCTGGAATGGGTGAATTTAACTCAGATGACCATTATATCTACTACTGTAGGCAGGAATCCCTTAGAAGAAATGGAGTAGCCATCATGGTCAACAAAAGAGTGTGAAATGCAGTACTTGGATGAAGTCTCAAAAACGACAGAATGATCTCTGTTCATTCCAAGGCAAATCATTCAGTATCACAGTAATCCAAGTCTACGCCCCAACCAGTAACACTGAAGAAGCTGAATCTGAATGGTTCCATGAAGACCTACAAGATCTTTTAGAACTAAC